>JAOEHX010036267.1:5874-25466 GCA_025448015.1 Bolborhynchus lineola
ATCTGTCATAGATCTTTTATATAAGAATAGTCAGCCAGATTTTCTGTTGATGGTCTTTCTGTCTAATTCTATTTTTTATTCCTACCAAAGGAAATCTTTATTGTTGTTACCAAGTGTTTAACAATTTGTGAGAATGCACTGTTTCTACTCCACAGCCTTACTGTATTCGTCAGGGCTCTATGATGCTTCAACAAATTTCTTAACCAAAATGGATATAGGAGAGGAGTCACCCAGCTGGAAAAATTGGGAGTTTGGACAACACTGGTATTTTGGAAGAATGATGGTAGTAACCTTCACTGTTTTAGTGCTGGTGGGCACAGAAGAAATCCTGGTTTGCAAATAGTGCAGAATTGAAAATTTTAGAGGTTTTGTGTTCTGTTAACAGAAGTGGAGCAACTTGTCAGGGAAAGCAAAGCAGACAGTTTAGAGAGGCACTGGTTGTGGTAATTCACATCTTTCCAATGATCTCTTGACACCATGCACTTAGGTGATGTGGTAGAGTGGTCTATTACTGCTACAGTCCATGACTTAAACCATACTTTGGCCCCAAAGTGATACTACTTGCAACCTTCTTATTACATCATTATTAATATGGTCTTGCAACTCTAGAAAAAAATAGTGATTTACAATTTTACATGGGTTTTATCCATCTTCTGTGGCCAGCAATAGCAGCAAGCGAGAGGTTAATCTTTATGGCTGTCCGCAGCTGTGAACTGACTCAGCTTTTGTGATTCTTGATGATATTCTGATAAAAATGGCATAAATCATTCCATTGAAAACTGTGTATAAGTACATCTTGACAGACACTGGAGTTTTGGGAAGGCTCAGATATCCCAGACTTCCCTAGGGGTCCTACACCAATTCTCCAGTGTAACCAACTTCTATAATATGTGGCTGGTTTTACCCCTTAGCTATTTTAGCTTCTACTCTGATTTTGTATGCTTTTGGTGTCTTGAGCATGGGGTAATGTTGTATGTATGTAAAATATTAAAATGTCTCAAGTCAGACCTCCTCAGACAGAAACTTACTTTTTTCACGTGGTGTTTTAAGCTCTGCTAAGCTCTAACTAGGTGAAGTCGCATAGCTAGTGGGACTTTTCAGCTGCTTCTCCTCACCTCCCTCAGATGAAAGGACAGTTACTTTATTCACAGAGTCTGTATATACTCGTATAGCACCTTGGCTAACTTTCCTTTTTCTTGGCTACAGCTCAAGCCCTTGAACTTCTGACACTGTTTTACTAGGCTGGATCTGTTTCAAGATTAAACTGCAGAATATGTTAGCTTTTCAACAGGAGTAGGCTTTAAGTTTTACTGGGATAACAAGCTAGGAAGATGATTTACATTCTGCCCAAACTATTTTGCTCCTCAAAGTGTTTGTAATCTCAGCCATGGCAAAAATAACAAATGAGCAGCCACCAAATACAAATACCTGAAGCTGAACAGTCAAAACAAATAGTCTTAGACTGAACTTTGTCTTAGCACTTTAGCAAATACAAGTAATGGTGTTAAATGTGAAGTTAGTGAATGTGGAACTGTGCCCAGTTTGCAAACACAAAGATAGTCTTCTGTCCACTGCTCTGTTGTCAGACAGCATTTTCTGGGTGAAATTCTACGCTTTTCTTAGAGATACAGCAGGTGAAATGATGTAAAGCTGAGACAGAAAGTCTGAGAGCTTAACTCACTTTTTTTCCTTCTGCCTTGGGATTCCCTGGCCTCTGCCTGGTGAATGACCGTGGACCACTGTGTTCTTCCCCTCCCCTGCCATGGGTGCTGGCCAGCCACCTCTTTCTCCTCAGGAGGAGGCTGATTCATGCAGTAAATTTTTATAAGGGCTGGAAAGGCTCTGCAGATAGCTTAGTCTTGAGGGCCTGCCTTCATTAGTAAGTGGCTTTGTTAAGTTTAACATGGCTGCCTTGTTGGTCACATGCAGAGGTTTCCTATTTGTTATTTCAACTACAGTTTGTGAAAGGCTCTTAGGAAGCCTGTCTGCAGGTCTTGTGCTTTTCTTCTTAGTCAGAGAGAGCCTTGGACTACATTTGTATAAACCCAGCCTTTTTAAATGGCATAACAAATTTGGAGTGGGATGAAAGCTTGTTTTTTTTTCCAAAAGTGATTTGCTGTACTAACTGCATTTTCAATTTGTTATGGGTTTTGCAGGTCAGATCTTCTAAGGAAGGGCACAGCTTAGATGAAGCAGGGGTTTTAAAGTAGGCTTCTGAACGGGACACTTGGAGCACTTTGGAGTTCCATTTCTCCTATTTTTCTTTAAAGGTAGGTGGCTCTTTCTGCTTTACTCTGTGTGGGTCTCAGTGCTGTTCATGTAAGTTAAATGTGGGTGTGACAGTGGGTATAACACCCATCTGTGTGTTAAGTGATCTTTGAACTTGGCCTTCCAACTTCCTTCAAGGATTTCTCCAAGTGAATCAGAGTTTCATTTCTCTCTGAACTGGGACAGATTTAATGTGGGAAGTAGGTGCTTAAATGTTTGGCTTCTGAACATATAGAACAACCTATATGTAAGTGCTAATGGCGAATTCTATTGCAAAAGATCCAGTTGGTTTTTATTGCTTCAAGACCATCCTTTGGAGAACAGATGGTCCTATTTATTTTTGCTATCTGAGGCATAGAATGTTGGACATTATGTGGAATATAGGTGGTCTGGATTTCAATGTGACTGATGATGCTAGAAGTCAGCAATGATTATTCTTAATCATGTGCCAAATTAGAACTAGAGAATTAGGAAAAAAATTATAAAGAATGAACAAAATTGTCTGTAATAACAGCTGAGTTGATAGTGCTAAAGGATTTAGGTTAATAAGCTCTGCCTGCTGTGTTACCTAGTTTTAATCCAAATTGTTGTGTGTTTGGTGAATACACTGCTGGGTTTCATAGTCCCTTCTTCAGGCAGCCGAACAGGTTAAGAAACCCCAAGAACATTCTGCTAAATGTATTAGGCCATTCTCATTGATATGCTCTGGCTACTTGGTGCTGCTTTGGTGATGCAAAGCAGCCATAAACCTGGATTAATGTAGTAGAGCAGTGGGAGAATTCAGTAAAGAAAGAGTGTGGCTGTAGTTTGCTGTGATATTTGTTCTTTGAGACTCATATCTAACATAAATTAATTGACAAACTTAAATTATAATTTAATGCAGTTAAATTCTCCCAGGAGTCATGAATGTAATGCAATTATGATGTTTAATTTTTTGGGTTTTTTTTTTTGAAGGGGAGATGTGGGCTATATGTAGGGATAAATCTGCATCTGTTTTAATTAGCTATTGCTCACAGTCTCAAAGGACCTGCTCTTAGCTGTGAAAGATCAAAATGTCATACTCTGTGTCTTCATACTTTTGCCCAAACAGGGGAAGATTCGAGAACAAGGATGAGCATGGGCTACATGTCCATGGAAAGGAGGAGTAAGGGGTTGGGGTTTTTTTGATTGTGGTTAAAAAAGTTGTATTCATTTAGAGTCAAAGCGTATAAAGAAAGAAGAGAGTTGGCTCTCAAAGTTTGAGGTCAACCTTAAGGTCTATGTTTACTAGCTTTGACTAAACTAGAAAAGTAGTAGGAGTATCTTGTCTTGCAGTATTAGACTGCCACAATGCCTACCATGAACTAGTGAGCAGCTGATGTTAAGCAGGTAGTAAAATGGGAAACTTTATTTCTTAAACTCTTAAAATTATATATGAACCCATTCTAAGAAGAAAATGGAGCATGCACTGGAGAAGATAGATATGTCTAATCTTCTCCTCTGTACAATACAATGTTTTATACTGTCATTTTCTCCTTATTATATTTGCACTCTCAGCATAATGAGCTAAAAATTCCAGAAATGACTAATAAACTTCTTCTCTTTTTAAAACACAGCATAAGTTAAGTAAACTGTGCCAAACTTGTTAATATTTTGTTTTTTCTATAAGTGTAACTATCAGGCCTACTTTTATAGTTCTGCACTTTTTTTTTTTTGGGTTTAAAGAACAGAAAACTAATAGAAGACAGAACTTCATAACTTTAGCTACAGAGCAAACGCATGACCCCAATCTCTCTTGCTTCTGTTCTTTGATTGATTTCTGTTCTTTTTGATTGACGGCAACTCAGATTAAACTTCTTGAGCATTAGAATCAACCTCTCAGTGATGAATTTCACAACTTCTCCCATATCACACTGGAGCAAATGTAGTCTAATGTATGTGCCCTTCCCCTTCTTTACTAAGTTTTGGAGAAATACTGAGTCTTTAAATTTGCATAATTTAAGAGAAATCCATATAGAAACTTAGATTAATTTGTTTCTTATACTATGTTTATTCTCCTTGGCTAGCTACAGGGTCAGACTCGATGTTGAGCTCTTCAGAGCTGGGCTTTGAAAAGCTGAGATGTATGACCTGTTAAATTCTGGAGCTTTTTAGATTCATTCTTTTTGTCTTTGTATTCAAAGCATTGCTGAGGGCTTGTTTATATGCATTACTTTACCTCTTTAAATTAAGGTGTAATTTAAAATCAGTTTCATTAAACTGGTCCAATAGGCTCTGCAGCCACCCTTATTTCAGCATAATCTAAGTTTATTTCAGGTTAGTGTGAATCAGCTAGGAACATTGTTAACTTAGAATGTAATAATCCATTAAATGAGACTAATATTGAAGATGTCCTCACAGGAGTTTGTGCTGGTATATACTCAGATTAGTTAGAGCAAGTTTATATCTACACAAGGAATTAGAAATGAAATAAAGTGCCTACTATTATAAATTCCATCACCTGGATGAGTAATTTGGAGGAATCAGCTTGCAGGGAAAGAAGAGTAAGGAAAACAGAGCTTTCCACTTTGCCTGAGCAATGCAAGTGATCATGAATTAAATCTTTGTAGGCTGTTTTACTCCTTGCTTCTTTAGGCTTGGTATAGTCAGTAGCAGCAATGATTTGTAATGCTGGTTAGGATTGTACCAGTCCAGAGAAAAGCCAGGGTAGGATGCCACTTTCTTCTGGATAAGATGCCTCTTGCACCTGAAACTTGTTCCTTCAATTCTACCTGCTGTTACTATTGCATGGCATTGCATTGAGTGGTGTCAGCATTCCCAGAGATGTTCGGGAAGCTTCCAGATTCCTGGAAGTTTCCTCAGGATTTTTCCCACTGCTGCTCAGCCAGGCTCCTGTTGTGCCTGCCCCATCCTGAGCTGTCTGCCAGGCCAGTTCCCATGTCCTAGCTTGAGACTGTGAAAAAGGAAGAAAAGACAGCTTCCTTTTGTCGTTCAGCTAGTCAATTTTGTGTTTGTTTTTTCACAGCTCAATCTGATTCTATTTGCAGATATCATGGGAGGGGTGGATATAGAAGAAGACAAATACAGGAGTGGGGGTTTTGCATGAGGAACAAGCTGTGTTTTGGTTTTTTGGCTCTTCTGCCACAAAAGGATTTTTAGGAGGGAAATATGCAGGTGCAAAATGTTAAAAATAACCTGTGCTCTATATCTGGAAAGTTTATAATACCATCTGTGCTTTGGCACAGTTTTCATCAGCAGAGGAATACTGGGCTGCTTCCCTACTACTAGTAATTTCTTCTACTGAGTTGCCACTTAAAAGACATTAAAAATTGTGTGTTTAGTAATATACACTGTTTTTTTATTTTATTTATTTATTTTTTTTAACTTGAAATGAATGCATGAAAAGATGCATTTTTGGGACCTAACTTTAGTTCTTCTAATTTAAGAAGTTTACCTAATTTAAGTTCAAATTATTCTTTTACTTTAGCTGAACTTATGCAAAGACTAAAAAAAGAGTGATGGAGGAAGGTGCAGTGCCTTTTTTTAAGAAATTGGAGTTTACTGCTAGATTTGCTTTCTGTCTTTTTGTCACTGACTTCTTTTGCATTTAATTTTAAGATTTACATGGATCTTATGTTTACAGCTGCTCAAGGAGAATGTACTTAGGTGTTGCATGCCTTCAGGGGGGGCCTGTGCTCTTTTAAGGGGGCCTTACTGAGCTAAACTGTCTTTTACTGTCAAGTTGCATGTAGCTCTTGAGTTTTTATTTATTATTTTTGTGGCACCTTCAATGTAATTTGAGCTGCTAGACAGAAAATCTGATGTGGTTTTGTGCTCCGCTTTTTAGGCACTGATTCTGAAAATCTCTGTGTTCACTTACCATAGCTGGTTGTTGTCTTAATAGCTTGTCTGTGAATATGTAAGCACTAGCTTGTGTACTAGCTACAAAGGACATGTCTTAAGGTAGAGAAAATATAAAATCATGTATATGTACTTGGTATGCAGAGCTCTTGATTTTTACTTTTCACTTGATTAGATAGTGCACTTGAATTTGATGTAGGTTGAGTGTATGCATATATTTTGATATGATGACTGCTAGTCATGCAAAAAGCAAAACTTACTGCATTCAGTATTGTGATTACAATCTGATTGCGGCCTGGGAATCACACTTAACATGGTTTATGTTTGTGCGTAAAAAACAAAAAATAGTGGAGTGCAAGCAAAAGCTTCTGAATGCTGTGAAAGTGAGATGGGCTCTCTGCACTGTAATCCCTGCTGTCTTATTTGGGCCTGCAAGTGATGAACTTACTACTTTTGTGCGTATGTTCATTTGCTTCTGAGGGAGAAAAGGCCAACTCAGAATTTACAAGCACTGTGGACTGATTATTGCTCTTGATTTGATACAATCTTGGGAACACCACAGACAAGTGCAACCAGAATTCTGGTTCTTACTTCAAAAGATAAAAAAAGAAAGTTGTTTGTTTGTTAGGTTTTTTTTTGTTATTGCTGTTGTTTATGTGAGTTTTCAGGGTGGGGAGGTGGAGGGTTTTATTTATTTATTTTATTTCCTGCTGAAGACAATAGGGAAATACATGACAGCACATATTATCCAGAGCAGTTAGGTTCTTTGTACTTCTTTATTTCATTTTTCTACAAAGTGCTGTAAAAAACAGAAAGTACCATTCCTGCCTTGGAAGACAGAAGGCTATGAAACTAATGTCGTGAGGAAGCAATGAAACTGGAGGCTGTAGTTCTCTGGGGGATTACAGAATGAGACCTGAACTTGAAATCCTCACATAAACAAGATGTGCTTCATGGCACATTTAAATTTCTGGTAGTTTAACCCCCTCCCTACCACGACACAAGAAATTCCTTGGCTACATAGTAAAGCAGTGAATAATACTTGGATGGTCTTGACCCCAGTCAAATGTTTTGATTTGCGACTGATTTTTTTTCTCATCTCATTTAGATTTTGGGACATCAGATTTAAAGAACCTTTTTTTTTTTCCTGATTTTAAAGAACGTGCTCATGACTGTTCTGCTGCTAAAGTATTAAATGCTGGTTTAATTCTTGTTCAGTTGTATCTGGAACTTACTCTTGCTTGATTTTGCAACAGTCTTACATAATTCTTTCTTAGTAATTGTGTTCTGTATCTATATTTGAAAATTTCTTATTGTCTGTCTCTTGTTTTTTCTATTTTGTGTGAGAATTGTTTAGACCTGCCTGGTAGACTTTGTAGAGCTATGGATAAAGAAATTTATGAGGGAAATGCATTTATTTTTACGTAGGATACCTCTCTTCTTACCTGGACCTCTCCAGAAGTAGCATGAAAACAATTTGGGAGTGAGTGTGACCCTTCAGTGAGGTTTAGTGGCCAGGGCATCTCCAAGATCTCTTTTTATGACCTATTTTTTTTTTAATTTCAGTGTTCTGTGTTGTCTAAAAATCTTACCACATTTGTAATGTTAATAAGGGAGTATCATGGAAGATGGAATGAAAATATGTTCCATCTCTATTTGGTCAGTTTCCTAATTATAATTGTCTTTCAGGACATATGTGGCTAATTCTAAGTTGTCCTAGAAAGGTAATAGAAAACTGCAAATTTATAGAAATGCTGGAAAGGATCATGGACTCAATGTTTAAAGCCAGAGAAGTATTTTAGAGATTTGGACTGCTTTAGCAAACATGGAGTTTATGACTTGGCTCTAACCAATTTGTCTAGTCAAAAATGGTCTTGGATTATATTTTCATATTTCAGTCAGTGTAAGGTTACAGCTTGGTAAGTGTTTATTAGTGTATGACAAGCATGGATTAAAGAAAAACCCCAGTTTCCACAAATGTAGGAATGAGAGAGATTTACTTTCTGAATGACATGTCTGGATAGATGGAGGGCTGGATTCTGCCATACTTGAATGATGTCTTTCTGTGTGGATGTGTTAACCAGCTGGGAAAAACTGACTGTTGTATGATAGTCAGAAGGTAATTATTGGACTTTTTTCGTTCTTTTACATCTTTTCTCAGAGGATGAATTCCACTGAATGATTCATTTTTGACCTTAATGAAGAACTACCCAAATTCCTAGTATTTCAGTTTCTAAAGGACTGTTGTTCTCATCTCTTGATTAGTATGTACTGGTGCAAACTCATTTCCATATTTGCACTGCAAGGCAATGTGGAGAAGCTGCTCTGCTGTAATTTGAAGTTATTGCCACAAAATGGTAGGCTTTTACTATAGATCTCAACACTTTAAATTTTAGGTGTTTGGAGATAAAAAGCCAATTTTGTAATAACCTTGCTTTTCCTGAATGCCTCAGTCACTCCAGAAAATGGAACTGCTTAAGGAAGCTTTTGGATTTAGAATTCCATTATTGATATAGACTTGCATCTCCATTGTGATCAGGTGTGTCTTTTCCTGAATGTATGTCATCATTTGTTTTTTATCTGTGCTTTATCAGCAATGAATGATGGTGCATTCTGGTTCAAAGAATGGTAGGTGGACCACATCATGTAGTAACTTTTGTATGATGTAGGTGAAAGCCCTTCTTATTTTTATAGCTAAATTATTTTGAATTAAAAGTTGATTTTTCCTAGGATCATTATGCACATGTGGTTATTATGAGTGCTTAATAGATACCATAGTTAGGTAAGGATATCATCAACCAGACCATTCCCATTTACCATGCAAACCTCAGGATAAAATAATTAAGCTTATTTTGAAGCTTTTTTTAAAGTCATAAGTAATTACACGATTTGTAACTTCAGGTAGTTTGTTGTTTGTTTTGAAGAACTTAACAGTTATCTTCAGTTCTTTCGTGCCTGCTGTGGTGTTTTTGGTTTGTTTTTTTTTTTTCTAATCAAGTATGCATTTTAAGGCTTCTACTTGTCAAGTTTTGTCTTCGTTGCTATTCCAATCAAGCTTTTTATTTTTGCAATATAGCTGATACCTGGTTGGTATATTAAATGAGCTGTCAGCAAAACTACTTTATTAAGTAGTCATGTCTTAAATTTATTTGACAGTGTTGATATAAGTGGGAAAATGGACATGATTCCATCTATTCATGTCAACTTCTACAGCAAGAACAGCTGAATTTTGGCTTGCAGGATATCTTTTGTCCCCTTAATATGAAATTGTCATTTTATCATGTTGCTGAGCTTTAAGACTTTAGAGAACTCAGAGCAGTGCTGGGGTATGTGTGGATATCTCTTTTTGTATATATATAGTCTGTTTGAGCAGGTAGTAAATACAGGCAGGACTGTGAGTTTTTTGATCAAAGAGAGAACTGCATGATGTACTAGCAGGTGTACCCAGTTGTGGGGATAATGTGAAAAAAAAAAAATTGTCAGAACTTAGTTGAAACAAGGAATTCAGATTCTGGTCAGCTGTACAAGCAGCAATGAGGAGAAAAGCCTAGTACTATGCTAGATGTGAACTCTGAACTGGTTGTCAGAGCCGCAGTCTGGAAGGATCTATATGCCAAGCTGCTTATGCTGAACTGAAAAACTTCCAGTAGTTGCTTGGGATCTCATAGCATGTCATTAAACCTCTCCTTATTAAGAAAATAGCAGGTGAGATGCAGTAGAAAATACTAATTGGGCACTGCATTATTGTGGTTTGAGCTATAGAAAGACATTGATAAGATATGTCAAACCAAGTGAATGGTATTATTAGACTCCACAGTTCAATCAGGACAATAGGCATCTTCTTCATTAGAAAATTTGGCTGAATCAATGAAACAGGCTGTTCAATCAACGGATTATGAATCTCATTCCCCAGGGTATATGAAAAAACAGCTACTGCTTTAATGTATGCAAGTCTGATCATGACAGTATAGAAACATTTATTGAACTAGTGAAGTATGTGCTTGAAAATGGAATGACTTCTGTCTTAAATGGTATCTTGTATCATGAGGATCAATAAAATCCCTGTGCCGTATGAATCCTAAAGATGATTCTGTATCTCTGTGCTGTTTTCTAGATGGTTTGTGTTCTCAAGTTGGTGCACAAAACTGTATGGAAAAACTATCATTTAAGTAAATATGGTTTTGGTAAATAGAATTGTTTTGAAGATACTATGTACTTGAATGAATTTAAAAGGCAAAAAGATCTTATCCCCTATTTTGGAAGAGTCAGGTTGGAAATAAGGATAAGAATTGATTTAATTAATATGTAATCTATTTATTATTTTGTATATATATATAATTTGTAATGTATATTTATTTTGTACATTGTATGAATTTTTGATTTAATTTTGTCAAGGAGCAAGGAAGACAAGTATCACACACTTTTAGTTTTATACCTGCGTTAGAGCAGCTGGGAGGCAGAATTTTCTGATGGGACCTGCAACGAGAAGTCTGAAGATGCAGCTCTTCTCAGTTCGGTTGGTTACAGGATGTTTTGTGAAAATCTCCTGGTAAGTTCCTTCTCGCTTCTTTCTTCTTCTTCTTCTTTTTTTTTTTTTCTTAGAGTTTCTGGCCTTGGTTGCAGGATTATTTTGCATGTGTGTGAGACATCCAGGAGGAATTGTAATATGAATAATTATTTATCAGTTAAATATGAGTTGTTATAACCAATTGATCAGTAACTGTGTTCATTGTACTATCTAAAGCATCTTTCTCAGTAGTATCTGAAATGGTTTCTCTGTGGCATTTTACAGTACATTGACTGATCAGAAGAATTTTGAAATGAGTAAAGCCTTCCCATGCAATTTGTGCGCAGTTATGCATTATTAATCCATGCTACAAAACTGGTGAAATATTCAGTTTATTTTTCACAGCAGTTGAATGCAAATAATTTTCATTTGTGAATGGGGTTTCTTCTCACTTCACAGTTTTTTACATAGCAAAAAGTTTTCCTAGACTTCTTACACAGATAATTGTAGTGGAAAAAATACAGAATTAATCATGTGGAAAGAGTCAATTTCAAAAGAAATTTAATAATAACCAACAATGTTCTTCATATTTTGTCTTATTTCTGTACTTTAGCTGAAAACTGAAACTTATAAATATGCATCTGAAGTTGTCCATTGCTAATTTTATTGTGTGTAGGATGGTCTGAGAAAATCAGCAAGCATTTGGGCTGTACAGTCTCTCTCTCTCATTAATATGTTTGGTTTCTGGGATGAGGGTATCATGATAAGTGTTGCAATATACTTGACAGGAAAACACTGTCATAAAATTATATATATATATATGAAAAAATACATATATATGAAAATAGTAAATGCATATTCTGGTTTGATTTAGTGATATATGTAAGGATTAGACATATGTATATAACGAGGGTGCACGTGTGTGTCTGTGTAAATCTGCATTACTTCTGAAAAGCATCCTTTTCCCTCTCCTTCTTACCTCAGTTCCCAGTATGCCTGTTCCCTCTCAGTGTCTTAGTTTCTTGCCTGTTAACTTAATTTTCTATGTATCGATCAGACTTCTGCATTCTAGCAAAACAGTAGGCAAAGCAATGAAATTCTAAAAACACCTCTGTTTCCTTTATCCTAGTGTATTAAAAGAGCATCTCCTGCAGCAAACTCCCAGGTTGAGATTGGGGTCGATAATTATTATGGTGATAAAAGCCTAAAAAACCCCACAAGAGTAACCGTGAATAGACAATATTTTGAAAATGGTGTGTATGTAAATTATTATTCCTCAGCTTAGCAAGTCCCTGCTCTGTTAGAAACGCTATTTTAACAGGTTTTAACTTACTATAACTTGCCACTTCCCAGGAATTCTATGAAGTACACAAGAACAGACATATAGGAGGATTTTTACTGTCTTGTCCAACTGAGTTTCCAATTCAGATATGGATACTCAGATATGGATATTCAGATATGGTTTGTGTTGGAAGGGGCCTTAAACATCATCTAGTTCCACCCCCCTGCCATGGGCAGAGACATATTCCACTAGCCCAGCTTGCTCAAAGCCCTGTCCAGCCTGGGATCGAATGCTTCCAGGGATGAGGCAGCCATAACTTCTCTGGGCAAGCTGTTCCAGTGCTTCATCACAATGAAGAATTTTTTTCCCTATATATAATCTGTATCTACCCTTTTTCAGGTTAAAGCCATTCCCCTTGTCCTATTAAGGGTCATGAGTGGAATCATAGAATCATAGAATATTTAGGGTTGGATAGGTCCTTAAGATCATTTAGTTTCAACTCCCCTGCCATGGGCAGGATTGCCTCACGAACAACACTGTTTAACTGTCTCAGCAAAATGTTATCTTAATAGCATGGTTGTTAATAAATTATGGTTAATAAATTATGAGAATTATGGGTTGTTTTTTTTTTTTTTTTTAATTTTTTTAACTTCCTGTTCCAGGGGGAGTTGGAAATCTTCATTTTGAATCAAACAAGAAAGTGTTATGCAGTGTGGCTGAGGGTGTAGTTTCTTACAAGCTGGTAATATTTACTGCTTTGAGACTGATACAGAGCTATGGGATATTTTCATGAAGGTTTTGCAATGAAAATTGCAAAATACCTGTAGAAATTTAATCCTCTATTAATGCTGGTTTTTGAAAATGGCTTCAGAAATAGATTTAAAATTAAAGGTAATATAATTCTGAAAGTTCAGATATTATGAGAGCCGCTCTTTGGATGTGGCTGTAAACTCAGTATTCAAATCAGAGTTTCATACTGTTATTGCTGTTTCTAAGTGAAAGAATGTAATAGCAAAAATAGGGAATTATTCAGATCACTTTAAGTTTGCTTAATATTTAACCTAGAGACAAACGGGGCATTAAACTGGAAGCTAAACATTTTAAATGTGCTGTCAATATTGAAGTAAGTGTTGAGGTGGTTGGTTTGCCCACTTTTGCTATCATCTGTTATTTTAGAATCATCTTCCTTTGTAAGAGTTTGTAAGAGTGGATATGAAGTTAAAATAAATAAATAAATAGCTGCATAAACAAGACCCACATTATTTTGCTGCCTACTGCTCAGTGGCTTTGCTGCTTACCATTTTGGCGATGGACTACAGTTTTGGTTCAGGCAAATGTAATTTGTTAAAGTTATAGTTGTCACTGGTATTAGAACTGGATTAAAATTCCTATGCTAAGGGTCTGTTAAAGATAAGGTAAGTTAAAGATTACCTCTCAAGTCATCTGCTGAAGGAAATTAGCTATTAAAAGCAGGAAGAGAACCATGTTCTTCAAGTTATTATTTTAAGCAGTAGGAAACTGTTGAAAAGTTTTTAAAGAACATTCTCACATTACTATTTATCCTTCTTAATGCATGTTAGCAATACATATTTATGTTAATTCAAATTATATTTTAATAGTCTTCTTAGTGAAATGAATTTGGAGGTGACAGTTACATTTTCAAGACACATTATATACTCTAATCTTTTACTGTTCTTTCCATCCAAGAACCAGCAATATATTATCTTTGGGAAGCATGATTTTCCAGCTGTTACTCTAATAGTTCATTGTACTTGCCTCCCTTTTACTCACTTCTTGTGTTTCTGAATCTTATCCACCCTTTAATGTTCAGTTTAAGTTTCTGAGAAATTTTTCTGCTTCTGTAGATTTGTATGTTCAAAGAGCTGTCTGCCAGTCTGCTTCTCAGTTTTTCCCGCTTTGCTTTCCTCTTTTCTGCTCTGTTCCTCCTCTTTTCCATTTTATTCTCCTACCTTTGAACTGAGCAGCAAATATCCTTATGATATTTACAGGAGAAATAGTATTTGGATAGTTCTTTGTTTGGTATTTCCATTGGAAATATCACAAGCAGTCATGCTTCCATGATATTTCCATTGACATTAACTTCAGAACGACTTCCTTTAATCGAGCTTAGGGGGGAAAAAGCTTCATATTCATTGCCAGTTTTGTGTGTTTACTTTCTCTCTTTTAAAATCATTTTGTAAATTAACTGGGAGGAAAAGATCACAATCAGTTGGCTTGTCTTTATTCTGATTGAAAACTAAAGTAAATGTAACTTCTGCAGCTATGTGATGTTCATATAGAGGAAAAATATATTGATGTGATTTAAATATTTATATATAAGAAAGCTTAAGCTGCTGAAAGAATATAAAGGAAAGACATAATCTAATGTTTGAAAATTAATAAGTTATTTCATGCATCAAGAAATGTAAATTGTTGTCCAGGTATGAGAGGACTTGTTTTAAGGGCTGACTTGTATAGGGTAATTATTCAGAGCTTCTGAATATTTCTGATTATTTGTTCTGGAAAAAGCAAATAAAAATTAGTTCTAATTTAACATTTTATTCATAGATTCATATTGTACTAAAGAGAGCCTAGTAGGTGAGTAGAAATGAAAAAAAGATGCAGTAGAAATCTTCCTACATAGTGGCATGCCCCATGCTGTTATTGATTCCGTTACAGAAAAATGCTCATGTTGTTATCCAGCTGTGTGCTGATCAGTGTAGTTCTCCAAACATCAGTCTCCCTGAACATATGGTGCCTGATTTTTGCAGCTTTGCACTCCACATTTATTGGACTGGAACAAATAGCTTGGTATTTGTAGGCTTTTCTACCTGTGGTCCATAAATGTACTTCTGAGTCAAAAGCCATGGTCTAACCACAGATTGCACATACCAGAGGCCTTTATAGTCAGGTAATTTCTTGACAGTAAGTAATGGGAAGAACAGGGATGAGAAATATCTGGGAAGCTGGTACAGCTGGTAATGCTTCACTTTATTGACAATCAACATTTGTGTGCCAGAAATTCAAGTGGTATAAGGTGTTATGGTGTTCCAAATAAGAATTCTAATGACAGGAAAAAAAACCCAACCCCCAAAACACCCCACCTGAACTAAAATACTGAAGTTAACAGTGAGAAAGTTCTTGTATTAGGACAAAATATTTTTTCTGAAGAAAAATGAAATAGATTACATTGGACCAGAAATGTCAGTAATTAACTTCTGCATTTAAAACATGCAGCTGCAGCGCACTATGCCTGGAAGAATGGTTTTGTGGAGTTAGTCAAGAGACCTGGATTGTGTTATTGGCATTTTTACAAAATTACCGAATTTCTGTCAGTCAGTCACTTAATCTCTGTAGTTAAATGAAATAACTTTTCTACTTCAAGAGAATATGCAGTGACTGTGGGGTGCCAGGAGTAATGCTGGCTGAAGAAATGTATAGCTAAATCAGTGCTTTAGGTGGCATGTTTGTGTAAAACCATACTAGAAAATTAGTTATAGCCAGCCATGCAGCCCATTTTAGGCTGTGGGTAGTTTTTTACCTTAAATTGCACCTGATGGGAGTTACAGGCACCAATGGACTGGAAGCTAAGTGAAATATCTAGTTTAAATGGAAAATTCATCTTATTGTATCAGGGGCTCAGGCAAATGCCAGTGAATCAAAATACTGAGCCATACAGTCCGTTTGAAGTTCCTCAGACTCATCCTGTTGACTTTGACAGGTTTTTGATTGCTTGTTTAGAAACGCTAGTGCACTAGTGTCCCGTGAGGTATAGAATCTAGTTAACAGTCCTATTTTTACTCACAATGGCATAGAAAAAAATAATAGGGAGATTAAAATACGACTCAGTGTTGAAACTCTGAGGTCTTTTGCAGAACAGGAGTTCCACTTTTTTTTTTTTTTTTTTAATGCAGCTGTGGAATTTTGCTTTGACTTCTGTTACCTGGTATTTTTGAGGCTACTTAAAACCCTCAGCAGTACAACAGTTCATGTGAATACTTAGCCCTTGTAAGGAGCATTTGAAAGAGGCTGCTAAACAGCAGGGGCAGTGTTTTTCCAGAGCACAGTTAGGACAATGTCATTAGATAGTGAGAAGTGTAGGATCTTTTTGAAGCCTGGACACTAAAGAGTTGTGACAGATTTGACTGCAAATCCTTCTGACTCTGAGATGCTTCAGCGTCTTTAGCAAACTTACTCTGCCTCCTTTTATTCAAAGCGTGGTGTCTTTACATTAACATTCTGCAGTGTTCTTATGTGCTTTTTAATCATTCCTTTAATGAGAAGATAATTATGTTCCTATATATTTAATCTGACAGATCTGACTAAAATTGGCTAACAGTTCCAGAAATTCCTTAGGAACCTGCATGCAACCCTCAAAGTTTTTGGAGAAAAGTTGGCCATATTATTGGCTCAGATTATTTATTTTTGCTTCTTATTAATTCAGCCACCCTTAATGATGAAATAAACCCCCAGATTTGCTCTTTGAGATGTGTTGCAGCATCTTACCTGCTTCTTTTCTGTTGGCTGTTTTTCAGGCTTGTATTTTTAATGTTGCCATTAGCCAGCATGTTGAATGGGGAGAAATTATAAATTCTCTGAATCAGTTTTTAGGTAATCTATCCTGAGCTCCTTATTGGCAGCATAATATGAGTCAGAAGCAGAAAAAGCCTGCTGAAGTCATAGGTGACAGGGTTTGTGTTTATTCATTAGAAACACAAATGTCAGTAGCAGGAGGACTATTTTAAACACTCCACTTCTCTTGACAAAGTTGTGACAACCATGCCAGGTTCATGAAACCTGTAAACTCACAGGACAGCTTAATTAAAGACCAAGAAGATGTGTATTTGAGAGGAAAAAAAAAAAGTAGTAACGGACCCAAATGAAAATCAGAGGTGTGAATAATCTGAGTAGGATGCTTTGACAAGGTACTCTGAGTTTACTCTATCTCTTTCTTAACCCTTGCAGTCTTTGGTTGATAACTTCCATACTTTGTACTTCTAGAGCATGCCTGTACACAAGAGTGAGGTTTTCATGTAGTAACTCTCTCCTGTTTGATGTCTGTTTAAAACATCTGCAAACAGACAATGTTGAGACAGGAGATTACTTCTTGTGGGATTACCTCCAGTAGAAGTGATCAAGGTTGTCTAAAGAGCTCACGCTCTCTCCTTACCTCAGTTGGGAGATAATGTTGTAAACTATTATCATAAATTCTAAACTTCTGACTGGAAGGATGCCCAACAGAAATCTTTCAGTGATCAGATTAGTCTACATTAGAATTTCTTTTTACCAGAAAAAAATGCTGGAAGCTATAATTTAGGCACTTGCTTAATCAAAACAGGATTTCAATTAAAATATTTTTGTCAGAAAATAAATAAATAACAAAAATAAAATAATAGAGGATATAATTTAAGAAGAATTAAAAAAACCATAACAACCCAGACCATCTAGTGTGGCACTGTAACAGGATTTCCTTATCAACCACTTTCCAGATTCAGTAATTCATTTGGCCATGCCGGTGACTGGTCTCATGCCAACCTAATACAAGTTGGTTCCACTTGTCACCCTTTCAATTTCCCAGCTGGACTCAGTTTTAAAGGGCATATTAGCATTATCAAAGTAATCTTTAGGATGTGTACTGGTTTTATTTTACATCTGTTTTGTTTCTAAATCTTATTAGTGGAAAAAATAATGAAATTCATGAAAGATAATATGACTATTATCTTTGTATGGTATCAGATGTTATGCTCTCAAACTAAATGCATTCTCTTCTTTCAAAAGAATGTGCAATATCTTTTCCAACACATGGCAGTAGAAAGCACTTGCTTGAAGAGTGCTGGAGAATCCCTATTGCAGACAGAAATGTAAGTAATATATATCCCTGGTTATTAAAAGAATATTAAT
Organism: Bolborhynchus lineola; assembly: GCA_025448015.1. Taxonomy (NCBI): domain Eukaryota; kingdom Metazoa; phylum Chordata; class Aves; order Psittaciformes; family Psittacidae; genus Bolborhynchus; species Bolborhynchus lineola. The sequence goes on from JAOEHX010036267.1 coordinate 23,673, forward strand.
TCCATTATCTGAAAAAATGTCATTGCTTATTAACTTTAGAAGACCCTGGTTTTGTATTCAAAACTTTCCACTCTAAAATAGTGAAAAAGAATGAAAATAATTGAAAAGAAATGGCTGCCTAAATACTTTTAAGAAAAGGAAATAAGGTTATATAAATACCTAAGTGACGGAAGATATCTGCTTTTCCATCTCTTCTCTCTTTTATGAACTCTGCAAAAAATTAATTTGGTTAGGCTTTTTGTACAACCTTTTAGAACTTGCAGTGTTGGAGAGGCCTTGTTGGTGGTGAGACTGTTCAGATAATATGTTTGCTGCTCTTTTTTCAGTTCTTTCTGAGATAACTAATGGCAATCTTTTGGTTACCCAGAGGCCTTAGTAGAGGTATTATTCACCAATATCAAGGCTTGAAGTGTAAAAGAGAAACTGAAAATAGTGCCAGAGACAGGAAGTGGCGTTTGAAAAGAAATTATGAACAGTGTAGACTCCATGCAGCAACCGTCAAGAAAATTGCTACTAACAGAGCAGTTCAGTGAAAGAATGTTCTGTGAGCACATCTGGAGGGGAATGAGGTCCCCCATTTGTTCTTTCTTATAAGGTGAATGAGATTATGTTTAAGCTAAAGGCTGCTGAAGGAGTGGGTATAATGAGATGGAGGTTATGCTGGGGTGAGAAATACATCTTTCAGTTGTGGTAGTCACATAAAAATCAGTCTAAAAAAAGGTGAAATGGAAGAAAAGCACCTGCCACCATTTAAACAAATGCCAATGAAAAGTAAACTTACTATAGTCTGTGCTCTGTGTGTTACTCTGCAATGCTGGAATGGAGATAAAATTGCAGTGGAAGGGAAATACCAGGGTCACCTGGTCCCTTGGGCCCCAGTTCACATATGTTTTGTACTCAGCTCACTCATCCTCAGTCTTTCTTGCCCTTGTTAATGTAAAGGAAACAGTTGAATTCCACAGAAATGATTAGAAACTGTATTTAATGCTTATAATTATTTGAGGGTCTATGTTTTAGTCCATTCTGTGTTGGAGTTAATGTTATAAATACAAGACTTTAATCTTTCCTCCCTCTTTTTCCATTTCCTCTTTCTTTTCCTCTTTTTATCTCTTGTATCCAAATTATTTGTTCCCATTCTGTACAAAAAAAACCTCTTTTGCTAATTATTTTGTAGCTGAATAGGCTCCCAGGCTAGCTGACTGTGCAGCTATGTAGAATCTTTTGCCTGCAAAGTGCAGGATGGTGAGAAAAGGTTGGGTGCTAACATCTTCAGCTGATGCAGGTAGTTTTGCAGCTGAATTTCCAGCCACAGACTCACCCTCCCACACTTTTCCTTCACATGTTCCCTTCTTCCCCTTCTCTGGGCATCAATCTCTGATTCTTTTTGAAAGCAGTACTTTTCTTGGCAAAAAACAAATAAATGCTTGCTTTGTTTTAATCTTCCCTGCCACTTCCCAGATCATTTAACGGTGTGAATTTTTATTTCGTCTTTCTATCCACACATAAAATTATCTAGCTAAAGGGTATTATTTTTTTTACTCTGTTGTATCATACTTTTCCATTAAGTACCTTGAAATCAGTAGAATTTTGCCACTAAAATACCAGGGTTAGTGAATATTGGTGATATTTAATCTTACTTTTTGCTGGACTAAATCTAAAGGAATTGGATTCCTAGAAAACTGACAGGAAATCCACAGGTTATATCTACAGTATTGATTTGCATCTAATAAAGATGTTCAACTGCAGTTACTAATACTTTTAAAAGCAATTTTTTTTTTACATTTTCAGTTTTCC
>JAOEHX010036270.1:27192-49400 GCA_025448015.1 Bolborhynchus lineola
TGTAAGGGTGGTGAGGCACTGGAATGGGTTGCCCAGGGAAGTTGTGAATGCTCCATTGCTGGTGGTGTTCGAGGCCATGTTGGACATAGCCTTGGGTGATATGGTTTAGTTGGAGGTGTCCCTGCCCATGGCAGGGGGGTTGGAACTAGATGATCTAACGGTCCTTTCCAACCGTAACTATTCTATGATTCTATGGGCGCAGTAGAAGCACCCAAGAGACTTGTCCTTTACTAAAAGTTTGAGTAAAATATGAAAGAAAAACAAAAGCATCGGAAACATCATTTTTCCTTTACAATTAGATCTTCTCTTTCAGCTTCCTTAGCTGCACAGGGACCATCAAGGCTGAGAAGGGTTTTCTGCTCAGCTGCATTAAATGATAACAGCTACTAGGCGCGTGAGGAGTGCTTGAGTAATTCTGCACTGTGGAGAGCATAAAAGAAGTGCCACTACAAGGACTGCAAAGCGGTTTTTAATGCCACGATATTAGAAACATCAGATAATGTGATTTTTTTCCTTAGAAGCATTTGACTGTAGTCACATCCTTCTGTAGACTTAAGAAGTCACAGGAAACAAAATCTTGTAACATTTCTCCTTGTGGGATTTTAATAGAGCAGTGAAAAACATAGTATTGAAAACAATATTAAGGCAAGCTTGTAAAGATATATGTGACCCCTTTTTTATTGTTACTACATCAGTTTCCATATTCACAGCAAACTGCAGAATCAGATGGAGCAAGATCTTTTGCCCAGTTCTTCTGTAATGGTACCCTCAAAGCTGCACTATATAATTTAAAACTGCAGCTACATTTGGAAGGTGGTGATTACAACACCTTTCTTGAATTTGCTGACATCAGGCTCCCTGACAGATGGCTGCCTGTGGGCTTATGGAGAGAAGATGATGTACAGCCTATATTTCAAAAGGCACTGATCCGTCCAGCAATGAGCTCCATACATCATTCAAGTTATGTGGAAATGGCATAAATCTTTTTTTTTTCCTCATTCCTCATTGTAATCAGACTGATCACATGTCAGAGCTCAAAGAGGGGTTGCAACCAAGTTGGTTTACTCTTCACAGTTTCCTGACACATTCTGTTAAATATTTGGAACTGATGGCTTCTGAAGGAAGAAAGCGGCTGGTTGGCATTTGAACTTGTCTGATGATGCATTTCCATATGCTGCAACTCTTGCCATACAGTGAGAATTGGAATGTTTGTCTAGCTCATCTTCTCGGAAGCACCAGCATTTTCAGATCAGCCATTTCAGAATTTTTGTTTCTTTTGGTTATCATTGGCAACACAGACCAAGGGTGCTCTTCAGACTGAAGATGACATTCCTTTCCAGGAAACCCCACATTTTTGCCAAGCATCTATTCGGCCTTCCAGAACATTCTTCACCTCTGAGAACAAGTATGATAGTGCAGTTAATTCCTCAGTCCTAAAAGAGGTGTGTCAGCATTGTGAGCTGTCCTTGGCTGTAGAAAAGTTCTCAAGCAGTTGAGGTATGTTATAAATTCTTAAACAAACAAGACTGTTCTGTCTTCCAGATACTGACCTCTCTCTTTCATAATCCAAATTATGCCTTTGCCTACAGATTTCTGTTGTACCCTCAGAGCTGGTTAAGTAGGGACTGCATATTTTTTCTCTAACCTTTTGTGTAGACCCAAGTTAGCAGTGCCATCATAAAGTGAAGTTGTTCCAGGGTTTTTTTTAACCTGTTTGCAAGAAGACAATTATTATGCAGAAAGCAGATCCCAGCTAGTCAGTAGCCAGGTTCTGTACATTCAAAACGATCTAAGAGCAGCCTGCGCCCTGTCTTTTTGAGGGCAGAGCTACATTATTCACATTGCCTGCATGCAGACACATGTTGACATGTTTCCAGTTCTCCAGCAGCCGTCCCGCAAGGCTGAGATATTCGGACTCCCAAGCTTAACTGCAATATTACTTAAAAAAAAATATTTATACACCATAAAAGCAGCTTTTTTCTGTTGGTCTTTGTGTAAAAAATATCCTAACAAGACTGGGAAGGGAAATGTTCCCACCTCACCTCAAGGGTGCTGGTGCTGGAGTCCCAGCAGGGGATACAGTCTGTCTTCCAGCATTACACCCTGCTTATTGCCCCCTTTTCCCAGACTGTTGGTTCTCCTACATTGGTAGGCTAGGTAAGAGGCCCAGGACTGCCAGGATCACACCCAAGCCCAGTGACAGCTGAAATAAAGACAGACAAATACTAGTATATCTGCCAGTTACTCCACAGTAATTCCTGTATGGGTTTTCTAACACTACTGGTCTTGCGCAAACTGCCCCTTTACAGTTCCAGAGAAAGTTCACAGAGAACAGTAACTTTTTATTTAACCCAAACCATGTAATTATTCATGTCAAAATGTGAGCTTTGGGGCAGTTTGTTTGTTTGTCTGATTTTGAATAAAATTAACAAGGTCATTCAAGCAAGTCTCAATTTATGTACCCAAAATGGAGTACAGGAAAGAACACTTGGCACCAAGCTGTCCATTATTGTCATCTGTGATTTAGGATAGAACAGTAGAGCCTACCTCATTTAAAATGTAATGCTTCCAAACACAGGAATAGGGTGAGACCTTTTGCAATGGTATGTCCTTTACGGAGATCTTGAGTATTTAGCAATCTGAATACATCTTAATAAAATCAGGTTTAGTGCAAATAAAATCTCCTATTCCTTCACTCATCTCTTTTTAGTTGTGTGGAAAGGCTAAATGATTTGCAGTAGCAAGCTTTTATAAAGCTTGCAGTAATTTGATAGCAGGGTCAACCTCCAAGCCCTCTTGCTCTACAGAGACCAAGTTCTTATAATCCATTATCTGTCAAGCAATTTCTAAGTGCTGCCAAACAACTACTGTCTCCTTTTGTCTAGCCAACAGTCCGAAACAGGCACCATATGCATCTGTTTCAAGCACCACCTAGGAGACAGCATCAGCTTTGTTTGGCTGTGCCATTACTAGGTGAATCATGCCATGCCATGCCACACCACATCATTTATTCAGGCCATCACCGTACAAAACTATATTTCATAGTTCTGGCTCAATAAATCAAACTTGCTAAGTTCAAAATCCAGTAAGTGAAATGGTAGCATTGAAACCTAAAGGGCCCCCAAGAAGCCCTTCATTTTTCAAAGCATCTAATAGGCCTAGCCATTTCTTGTTTCACAGGCTGTAGCGGATTTATCAGCTAAATTAAAAGCACACATTGCTGGACTTTGACAATAAAAATACTGGCATCGAAAGACTGATGCAAGACATACTACCTTCTTCTAGACAAAAGTCTGAACTTCACCTCTAAACAACTGATATGCTGGATTGTTCATATACAACTGAGCTGTCCAGTGGTGTAGATCTTGCATGAACTTGAAAACAAAACAAAACAAAAAGTCCAAAAAACCAGCTTTGCATTAAAAACAAAACATCATTTAAGGTTATCCATTTGCTAAAGTATTTCTTTGTTGTGATCAGTAATAATCTCAGCACTCATGTGCTTACCAATGCTAGAGAAAGCCCATAGAAGTCATCAGAAACAGCAGTTACCAGACAGCTACAGCTACCCAGTATCATAAAGGACACTAGAGATACGCCTACAGATTGCTAGTCAAGTACATTCTAAAACAAATCTTAAAAAGCATTAGCTCACCCTCAAAATCAACAGTATAAAGCAATGCTCAACTCCCAGGGATTCTGAAAATGACACAGTACAGGACAGCAGGCTCCTACTCCCTCCTACAAATTTCTTGCCTCAATGGCACAGGTTGCATTCCCAATGTTCAAATCAGCTCCAAGTTCTCAAAAATGCCTGCTCATGCTTGTTTGTCAAGGTGTTGACTCACATTTTACGGCTTGTTAGATGCTTCCGCCTCCATAGCTTTGGCATGATTTTTGTAAGTGATCCATCCCATCTGTTTCCCTGCCAATTTGTGGTAGGTCCAAATCCTCCTTAACAACATGCCTGCTTAGTTTTAAAATACATATATCTTATAATTAGGAAAAAAAAAAAAAAAGCAAAAGCAAGATTAAAACAATTTACAGTATCAGTAATTGTATTAAAATATAAAGGTGGTAAAATAATTGTTTTGCACACATATACATATATATGCATATCCTAAAACTATTCCCTTCTAATTTCATCAACACATACATTGTCAGGCTTTGAAAGTTTAGGCTGATAATTTCCCAATACTAATTATTACCTTGCTTAATAAATAAGACATTTCACTCTCCCTCTGTACTTGCATATTGCATTTTTTCATTCTTGAACTGCAAAGAACTAGAAGGATATGAACTATCACATTTTCCCAGCTGGATTTCAGATACAAGTGTCTGGCTCTTTCTTAGAGGTGTCTACTTTTAATGGACATCAGGGTGTTGTTACAAGACTCAAGCCTACAATGGATAGAGCACAAACTGGAATCTCCTGCTTCAGCTGATATAAAAACTATACATGTTTCTGCTGTGCATTGGCCAGGAGGCAGCAGCTTTCTATTTTCTAACACAGCATTTAAAATTACCATAGATTTTTTTTTTTTTTTGTCATACCTCACATTGCTTAAATACTGATGTTATCAGAAGAAAATTATGCAAACAAATTAAAGCTTGTGTGGGAAGAAGAGAAACATCCCCCTCTCATTTCACCTAGTGAGGGAATTCATGAGCTGCATCACTATTTCTAGAAGTCTAGAAAACTGAAAAAAAGAAACAACCTTCCACAGTGTGAATAAGAAAAGCCTCAGGTGTCACATAACACTTGTGACAGAGAAACCAAGGCCATATAGGTGTGACCATCAAAATACTAATATGGGACAGTACCATTTTTAGGATTTCACTTAAACAGTATATTTACACTGAATGTATTCAGCAGACATAGCCAGGGAGGGAAGCCCTGAGAAGTAACCTTGGGAATATGATTTGGGCCCCATTTACTGCAGAGGTGGTAAATTAAGGTTTTCTGTTTCCAGAATAAGTGGGAGTACTGGAGAAAGCACTATAGCAGGCAGATATAATGCCATCTCTACAATCACTAGCTGTCTAGCTGTTGTTAAAACTAAAGCAATATGCACCAGCTTTATTAGTCATATTCTGATCATAATCCCCACACAAGATGGTAGTGGGTATTCATACCACATAGCCCTGTGTGTGAATCCCATGAGAGCTTCAGCAGGATTTAGGGGCTTAGCTACTCAGGACAGCCACAGCCCAATGCATTTTTAGGCCTAAAACAAAGAGGCCTAGCAACTTAAAGATTAGCCAGTTACTGCAGATTATTTAATTTGATAGCAATTTTGAAGTTATGAAGAAAAAAAAAAAATCTCTTCTGGGTACCAAAATGCTTTTGCAGCTTTGAGTTTATAAAATAAAGTTCTGTTATTGTGTAAATTACCAGGCAATAACAATTTTGCTGGTCTTGCTCAAGGCAGAGATTTTTCTTTATACATGTATTGAACTGTGGCACACCTTCCTCCTTGAACTATTCCTAATTAGAAGTACTTAATTTAATTTAATGGCTTTGCCACTTTATTCTACATAGTCATTATACCCTGAAAAATCTTACAGTATCTATCATTTTCTTCCAAATCTGTGGTTCTCTTCTAAGGCCCCCTCACAAAGTGTGAGAAACTGACAAATTCATTATACTTCATATAATTACTACTGCAAGGACTTGTGTGCCATGCACATAGGAGCAGTGGGAGAAGCAAGAATGAGTAACTTGTCATTCTGGAAGTGGCGAGAGGGAAACTGCACCACTTGACAAAGCAAAGTAGGAGAGCATGCTGCAGTTCCCATGGGAAACTCAACAAGCAAAAAAAGAGTGTATTTTGTGTGTGTGTGTGTGTTTTCTTAGGGAAAAGACACCTTCTTCCTTCCAGTTCGTTCAGTGAGGCAAATTTCATTGGACCAAGACATGCACGGGAACAGACCTATATCCAATGTTAAACAGTACAGAGGTCAGCAGGTTTGCACTAGCAGCAGGCATATAGCCGCTTTTATATCTTCTGAATGCACCAAGACAAAAGCAGAACCTTTCTTTCTACCATGGGAAAAACATTCTGCCTTGGGCAAGAGATGGCCTGCAGGAAGGACTATAAAAAATACATATCTAAACCTGTGTCCCACTCCTAGTGCCCAAGTGATACCATGATATAGTTGTTGGACCTTTTTTCAGAGAGAACTGGCATATGGATTGCTAACACCTCACCAGAGCCAGTTTACAACATTAAGAGAGGGAAGTGCAGTAGATAAAAGAACTCCGATGTACACCAGTTTACAGACCTTATTTCATTAGTGGGGCTTCCAGGTGTACTAATAGGAGAGAAAATACTGGGAAGTGGGGAAGGTGATTGTAGATCTCCTGAGTAAGCTTGGGAAGAGGGAGATGTAATTAAGTCAGTGAACACAGAGCAGAGAAGCAGGAACAGCAAGTGACAGACAAGCAATGAGATGAAATCCTTTCTATCTTCAAAGTGTAGAGGACCAAAGCCAGCTCAATGCTCTTGACAATGTGAAGATTCAAGGTGAATTTGCTGGATGTCAAATTCCTTTAGGAAGAGGATATTCTGCTATTTCTACAGATGGATTCTTATCAGCATGAAAGTACTGATAAGAAAAGGCACCATTCTTAGATCCAGAAATAATAGGGAAAGGGGAAGGAGCTTTGTGTACTAACCATTTCTCTCCAGGCTTGATTTATCTCAATGCTTAACATATTTAAGATGTTAAAACCACAGTGCAATTACACTGTCGTTTTAGTGCAATGGTATCTACTTCTTAAATTTAGCCAAATCACAACTGATGTTATTCCTGAAAAAGATCTCCCATTGCCTGCACAAAAATCCGTATTCCTCTCTCTTCTAAAAGACCTCGTGTGGTGTGATCTACCTGCCTTTCCTTGAAAAGAAGTTACATTTACAGTGACCCTCTTGGGATTATCTAGTTTCAAGTATTGAAAGTCTGCTGTCTGACTGACATAAGACCCACCCCTGCAACGTATCAGAACTGTTTTCTGAAGCAGAGACCTAACAAATATATGTCTAAGGTCTTGCCTCTAATGACAATTTCCACACCAAAACTCAAGCTCCATATCACTGTTTCCTCAGCAGCAGACCCAGAGTGAGATCTTTCATCCACATCACTCATTCCTGACTTTGGTAACAGATTTAGCTTTTTTTTATGGGAGTGATTCTGTGGCAGTACCATTAATAAAATCAGAAAAAGAACAAAATGAAAAAGGTTGGGAAAGCCAGGAATAGGAGTTCTGGTTCTTATCTTTTTAAATTTATCGTTTAGCAATATGGGTATACCCAAGCTACTGAATCAGTCCAAATGAGGGGACTGATAACATCTCAGGAGTGAAGGAAAAGCATTTGGAATTTGTTAAACTAGGTTGGTCACCAGAAGAGTTATAATATGGATCTAGAGTTTCTTTCACATTTTTGTAATATAGAAAGAAACTGTGCCTCAGCCAAAAATCATAGATAAAACTGTAATTTATATTCATAGGTTTTTATTATGTCTCTTTAGATGTCTGTCAGTCACTCACTGATCCCTATAAACTACATTTAAAAAAGCAGTTGGGTTTGCAAATAGGATCTCTAAGGGGAGCTAGTGCACAACTTAGAGATGGCATCAGGTCATGCAAGTGAGAAAGATATTACTAAAGAAATCATTACTTTTTAATTGTAATATTACCCACCTCTACAGAGAAAGATAATTTGGTAGATTGTTGTGGCTGAGAGCTGCACAAAATGGAAAAAAGCATTTGAATACTTGCTATTTTGAGATTTAAACACATATTTTGTGCAGCAGAATGATAGCTTTTTCCAAAAGTCTGTGAATATCTTTCTACTGCGCTTGTATACCATGAGATTAACCTGAACAATCCTATCAAAACCACCAAAATGCATTTATTTCCTGATAAATGTTAATACTAGCAACATATATTGGTGCAGAATTGCCCTTCTGCACATCTCAAGTGACAAGGATACAGCTGACTTAATGCAGCCAACTAGAGCTGGGTTAAACATTTATCCCCTTGCCTTGCTGCTAACCTGCTTACACCTGTACCTAGCAGCATAGATTGTTTCCAATCACATACATCACAGTACTCTCTTTTATCCACAGCACATGAACATTGTGTCTGACCCACTATTAACAGTTCCCAGCCATCCTCATCTGTGACATTACTATTTCCAGGCGAGCCCAGATTACAATTTGACTACTAAAATAGCTCAGGGCAAGCCCTGGGTGTGATGCTGTGCCATTCAACCTGTATGGTAATAGCATGAGTTTCACACAGCATTAACCCTGAAAGACCTCATTACACATCAAAAGCTGCTTTCAAAAGGTCTTTCATAATGCAAAATATTTGTATGCAGTACTCTTAATCAGAATGGGATGAAGCATTAGAAATATGCAGGCCTAGAAATAGACTTCATACAAGTGCCATGAAGTCCACGAAGTCTATAGAGGAGAATCCCAGTAAATTGTTCAAATCATTTTGTACTGAAGCCTCAAACTAGGTAATATGCAATGGAATCTACAGTATCTTCTCTCTAGAAGTTAGTTATTAAGTCCTGGAGTCAAGATTCAAATTGAGTGACTGTGGGGAGAAGGGTGTGAGTGTGTACAGTGCTTCTCCGTGCTAACTGAAGTATAATTTAGCAATAAGCATAGGTGAAGAGCAGGACAGGAAGGCGTAACAGCAACTATACAGCATTTTCTTAGCAGCATGCAGTCCCCATAAGAAAAAAAAATAATTAAAAAAAAAATAGATCTATCTCCTGATTTCATCGCTTCCTTCTCTTTCTCTGAAGTTTTCAGAGATCTTGCTACCCTTTCAATCCTTCTAAAATGCTGCTGGCATGTAAGTGCTGCAGTGGGGCCAGACTTTCAAAGCTGTTTCCTACATCCCTAGCCTCATCTGTTTCTTTGTTCTCTTCCACGCTTTTTTTAGACCACCTTCCACATTGTGGATTATTCCACTCTTCAGTTTTGTTCTCTCCCTAAAGGGATATCTTCATCCTGCATGTTTCTAAATAATTAATACTTTGGTACATGTAGTGCTTCGTAATGTATTTTTCATTCTTGCACCATTCCAGGAACTTCATTAGCATAATGGTAGGATAGATGCATATTGAACTAGAAGTTGATTTAGTGCAGTGGTCTCAGTTCCTATTGTAAAGTCAGAATTAGAGACTAAGAGTAAAGCTGCTGGCATACACTGACATTATTTGGTTCTTACTGAAGCTTTTGAAAACAAAAATTAGCATTTAAAATGCTGATAAGAGTAACTTACTAAACCCCTAGGCACCAGAGATATTCACATAGTAGGACTCAAGGCAGGTCAAGTCCCTCAGCTATACTAGTTTACCCTAGATTACCCTGGTATCTGCATTAATGATATATCATGCAGTGGTACTCTTCCCACACACAACTTTGTTGACACCAGGAGTCATCTGGTGTATGCTTTGCACAGCAGTGGTGCACTCAGATTTGATTTCCTCCAGCCAGAACCAGGCTGTTACTGAATCACTACCACAGAGTGGCAGATCAGCCCTAAAGCCATTCCCGATGAAATCTCTGCTCAACACATCAGTGCAACCAGTGTTGAATCTTCCCCTGAAACCTCAGGAATTTTGGATTTACTTTGTTTTGTTTGTTTCTTTCAGGGCACTGTTTTTTGCATGGTAGAAATGTAATTAAAAATAGTGCCCAAATAAAATTTCTGGTTGCTAATTCGGATCACAGAATTAGGCTTTAATGTTATCTAGTTACTTATCCAGTAACATCATTTTCTTATTTCTAAATAAATCTTAAACTCATTTTGATGCAGTTTCTGTTAGCAAAGAACTTAACTAAATAGCAAAGGCTTGAATCAGAAACCTCAGCTACCTCCCTTTCAGAGCAGCACAGTTGAGAAAAAGGTACTCTTTCATATATCCTTGTAGGAATAAAACATTCTTTTCCTCTTTTCAGTACTCAATCATTATAATCTTCATCTTCACTGCTGATGAAGTGGAAAGATGTGGAAATAGGTTCTGCTCGCTTTCTGAAGGTGCAGATGAGTGATTTCATCTTATCTGAGCATCACCCATTACTTTCCCTAGCTTTGTGGCTATCCTGAATCATTTCCTTCTATTCTATGCTTCTATTCTATGCTTTCACCAAAACTAGAGAAACTGAAATGCTTTGAAGGATCAAACTTAAAGACACTTGCACTGATTCTTATAGCTACAAAGGTTCGAAAAAAAACTGTGCTACCTATTTGGCACTTGTGAAAAATCCTGTGTCAGGAAGTGACACCTTGCTTCCCTCCTGCTCTGGCTGTGTTGCCTTTCTGACACATCTTTATTAACTCTTCAACAGTTTGAGAGAAAGAAAATATACTGTGGTTTTCATCACAATGTCAGGCACAGTTTTTTCTCATATTCTTTACGACAGATTTGCAAGTACCTTTTTGTGGCTGCAACCTTAAACATAACTCTCTTGCAGAAATGTAGCAAGAACCAGAATAGTTCTAAAAATAAAACAAACAAAAACCCACAAGAGATGAGAGAGTGTTGGGAGAGAGAACAATTTTAGTGCTAAGGCAGAAGTTACCACCCTCTGAGACATCCCATGCACTTTTCACTTCAAACACAACTCCTTCTTAGGTATTAAACTAAAACCTACACTCAAAACCTGTATGTCCTACTTTATTTTATTACGATTTTGGATCAGTTTCTGCCTCTATCCTGTCTTTGTTTGCCTCTATCCTGTTTGTGGTCTCGGGCCCACTCAGAAAATTATACCCAATGGTTATTGAACAGAAAAGGTAAAACATGCTTAAATATTCTCAACACGCAGCTAGCCAGAGAAATGGGAAAAGCAAGATGGTTTTCTTCTCTTACACAGAAGCGAGGAAAAAAAGAATCTTATCATGGCTGAAAGACTGCAGGCTGTTTTGTCAAGGGATGGGAGAACTAAGAGGAAACATCACAGGGTCTTCAAAGAGAAGAAAAGTTTTTGCAATGACAAAGGAAACCTTGATGCCACAACCTTTGTGTAAGGAGCAAACATAATTGCATCAAATTACACAAAGTGGAAATTTAGGTTAGACATCAGAACAGACATTAACAATAGCAAGGATAATTGAGCACTGGAGGAGACTATGAAATAACCACCAGAGAAGGTTTTAAAAAACAGGCTAGACAAGAAACAGCCTGGAAAGACAGGACTACAACTGAAGCTGAGGAATGGACTAGATGTTCCCTAAGCTCCCTCTCAGCACAATATTTTTTAATCACTTTCTGCTTCCACATGACCTATTCACACCCTGAATCATATCCAACACATACTGCAACTTTTCCTCCTGATCCAAAATATAAGCGGGAAACCTTGATCCATGTTTTATAGCTGGAGGTACCCAGCAAGTACCTTTCCTCTTGTTGCTTACCTGTAGCACCTGCAGTATGTTATAGAGTCCACTGCATTTTTTTGGCATGAAGCCAGGCCACCACATTTTCCAGAATGTCCCATTTAGCCCAAAGTGGTCCAAATTTGTTCCTGGTATGGAACATGAGGTGAATGACAGAGAAAGTAGCAGAATGGAAAAAAAATAAATAAAAAATTAGCCATTTTATTGATGACTATATGAGTGGTACATGTATTATACAACAGTACTAGTGACTGCATAGCTTCAACGACACCAGAAGAGAAAGGACAGCACAATACAATGGCAAAAGAATTAAAACAAGTGTTTCCTTGAAACATGATCAAAAGATCTTGATTTTATGGTTGGGCTGCTATTGTCTGTGAAAGGATCCTTATCATACTGTGAGTTATGTAAGCCAGCACTGGCAGCATTAAACAGTGGGCTAAAAATGCACTCCTAAAGAGAGATGCATAGCTTTCATACACTCAGTTTGCACAACAACTTCATATAAAAAAGTGGTGTTGGCAGATAAAGTGGTTTAGGAGAACACAGACCCCGAGGTTCACAACAACAATCCAGAAAGTCTCTGCCATTCTTGCCTCAGTTCTCAAGAACTGCAGAGCACAGCTTTGTAATGTCTCAGTATTCCTTTTCTGGCTTTCTGCAAGCCAGAAAGTCTTTTCTTTCCTTTCTACAAGCCGGAATCTACATTCCAAACCAAATCTACAAAGTTTGTTGGCCGCACATCTATTTGTGCACCTTGCATTGCTGATAGACTACTGTATGTGCATTATTAACACATACAAAGTCCAACTCAACAATTTTGAGACTCACCACAAAGGGAGTACCTGTGATAATGATGCTATAATTTTACCCAGCTGTAGACAGGAGCATCAGATAATACTACAGAGATCATCCTACACCATGTCTTACTAGAGAATTTGGGCACAGAAGGTCAAATCTTGGTGAAAAACCTGATCTGCATTGCACAGACCACTTGCCAGTTTGAGAAGAACTGCCCACAGAAGCCTCTGTAATTTCCTTTGCAGCAATTTTGCCATTTTCTATGGCAATAAAACTGACTTTATCAAATCAAGAGCTTAGCTTGGAACTTTCCAACACATGGCTAAAAAAACCACCAACAGAAACCTGCCTGGATCTTCAAGGAGTCTGAATAAGCTCCTGTAAGAAATGACTCCCCAACAACAAAGCATCTGGAATGCTTTTGTCCTCCTACCTGCAAAGCTGCAGGAACAGTGGCAGGCAATTATATGACCGTTTTCACTGGACTGTGGCCTTCACAGCTAGGAACACGTAAACACAGACAAAAAGTCAAGCTTACATCAATACTCTGACAGACTCCAATGACTGTCATGTATCATATATACGTAACTGGGTCAAGAAAGGAATTTTAGTTCCTCATTGTCCAGTATGTGACTTCCAGAGACATTCTCAGGTTCTGGCCATTATTCTCTCCCAGAAAAGAAAAAAAACCAAACCACACAAAAAAAACCCAAAAAACCCCAAACCAACCAACCAACCAAAAAGACCCACAAAAAACAAACACAAAAACCAAACCAAACCAAACAACCCCACAATGGATTTTTTTTTTTTTTTTTAATCACATTGATTTGGGTTTTTTTTTAACATTTTTTGTAAACTTTTTTTGGTTTTACTTTCAGAAATATCCTCCTAGGATGATGTGTGCATTCCACTTTTAGCCAATGTCTGTACCATAATAACATCTCTGACATGGTATTTATTGGAAATGACAGCCTGACAGATGGCAGGGCAAACCCTTTAATCCTAGTTCTCGACAAGCGTAGTACATTGCACATCTGATGCCAAAGAATGTTTTCCTCATGTATGCAAAGCCATGCACTCCCTGAAGCCTTCAAACTCCTAAACCTATGATAGAGGTGACTCAGTTGTAACAAACACCCACCATGCACACTCAGATGGTTAATAAAACGTCTTTAGTATTATAAATATTGCTCGATACAGCACCTTACTAGCTGAAGAGCTAGACAGAAAGGGAGAGGGAAAGGATGTAAGCAAAAGAGAAGGAAAATAACAGATTTTGAGGAGAAACTGTCAAAAAATTCTTTCTATGCAACTGCCAGGAAACAGCAGCTGACCTTTGTAAGAGGCCACAGGAGACAAAACGGCCTTTCATGGAACATCTTTTAGGTCACCAACTGCCAGAATTAGAAGTCAGAAAAATGAGATGCACAGGCTATTTTTATAATTTATTCACTATAAAGAAAAATTTAGATTTTTCCCAGATAACAATAATTAGGCTGAAAGTACAAAAAAAAATAAAGAAAAGCAAGCAAACCCCAGCAATTCCTCCAATTTCTCATTTTTTTCTGCTTTTTTCCATATGAACAATGTGCATAGATTCTAAATGTAGGCTAGGAAATGTGAATTACAAAGATCTGGCAAGTCTTTCTCTGGATCAGAATTTTACTTTACAATTACTTTCCAAAAGTTTCAGATTTAAATAGCATAGCATAACATTTCTTTGTGATGTTCTGCACTGAAGAACTGTCAGAGGAATTTTCAAGCCAAAGTTTGGATCTCCTAACTTGGGAGATATGCAGTAAGGATGTCATCATCATCATCACCATGGCCTGGCTTCGCAAAAGAAGATTTGAGAAGGGCTTTACCCACGCTTACTACAAGCGTGCTGATGACTAAAAAGACCAATGCAGGATAGACAAAGTCTGGCTGCAAAAAGCACAGTGGAAGGTCTCCTTAGGTGGTATAGGCAAGGCACGGTTCTTTCTATGTTGTCTTTCCTCATCAAGACTGATTCTGTGTGTGTTCTCAAGAGACTGCAGCATTATGTATGATGTGTCTCCAAATCTCCCGATTGGAGGCCAGGGTGAACCACTGATGGTAGTCAATACGGCCAAGGCTAAGAAATTGTTTCAGGGAGTCCTTATATCTCCTCTTTGGGGCACTTCTCCAGCAGCAGTCAGTGGCAAGTTCACAGTAGAACACAATCTTAGGGAGGCAGTAATCCTCTATTATGGAGACATGCTCTGCCCAGTGCAGCTGCATTTTCAGCAGCATGGACTCAATACTGGTGACTCTGCCTGTTCAAGGACAGTAACATTAGACATGTAGTCAGTCCAGTGGATGTTCAGGATTGTAGGGAGGCAACACTGATGAAAGCATTCAAGGAGTCGCAGGTGACAGTGATAGATGACCCATGATTCAGACCCATATAGAAGAGTAGACAATACAATGGCTCTATAGACACTAATCTTTGTACTTTATTCAGATGTTTATTACACCAGACTCTTTTATGGAGTTATCCAAAGGCTCTGTCTGCCTTTGCTATTCTGCTATCTATCTCTTTATCAATTGTGGTGCCCAAGGAAATGATGCTTCCCAGATAGCTGAACTGCTGGACTAACTTAAGTTCTGTCTCAGCAATGGTGATGGGGGGATGATGCTAGTGTTCTCGTGGTGCAGGTTGGTAAAGAACTACTGTCTTTTTCAAGCTGACTTCCAGCCCAAAAAGCTTGGCCACCTCTGCAAAACAAGATGTTAAACGCTGCAGAGCTGCTTCTGTGTGGGCAACAAGGGCAGCATCGTCACCAAAAGCAGCTCGTGAACAAGGTGATTTAGGGTCTTGGTATGGGCCTTCAGTCACCTTAGGCTGAATCGGCTCCCATCAGTACGATACCAGATATAGATGCCATTTTGCTTGTTGAAGTCTGACATAGCCCTTTGGAGCATCATGCTGAAGAAGACTGTGAATAAAGTTGGTGCAAGAACATAACCTTGTTTCACACATTTCAAGCAACTGGCATGTCTTTCAGAACAACCTCAGGGACTAAGCTGATGCTTGCACTAAGTGCATACCAGTGTGTCAGCAGCTGGAACTCGTTTTACCAGATTTGGAGGGTCACTTGCCCAGCCCAATACTCCTCATCCAAGTGAGGGACATACACAGCTTGCTGTATAGATCTATTGTCCCACAAACCAATATGGTCATGCAGACCTGCTGCTCTATGAATCTGAGGAGAAGTGAAGCTAGGAGGCACCTGAATCAGGGATTGATGAAAAAAACAAAACCACTACATTTTGGGCTTTGACAAGGATAAGAAGAGTGAACTGGAAAAAGAGAAGGACAAACAAACCCTCTTGGGGAAGCTCACTAGGTAAAGTAATATAAGAACAATGAAACATATACAGGTAAAAGCCTTTGTAAAGTAAATGTATGTGCATGACTGAAAACCTGGAAAAGGCCACCATGCAACTTCAACACTGACACTAACTTCTTTTTGGACTACTGTGCACAGAGACACTCAACCCATACATAATGACTTTTTTGTTCTGAAGGCAGTAGGACTCTTTATCATCTCCTCTCTCTAGTGGTTCTCTCCCACATGCTCATTTTCACTTTTCTCTTAGGGTATCTCACCTTTTGTTTGTATTTCCAGCTTACCCTGTTTTTCCACAGCACTGACCAGCCGCTGGCTTCTGCTGTGTCAGGAACATTCCCTATCTGTAGATGTTTGCAAGCCTGCAGATTTTAATTTCTTTTTTATAAGAATAAAAGAACAGCTGTACTGGGCCAAACCAAAGGCCCACCTAGCACAGCAGAAGGTTTTATGACAGGAAAAGGAATTTATAGTTGTGGGTGCCACTTGTTTTTGAATTTGAAGCAGCTGAATGTATGGAGGCAACTGTCCTTTACTCTTAGGCAAAGCACTTGACATAATCCCAGAATGAACATGGTCTTCATTAAAGAAATGGCCACCTGTATGCAAAAAAAACCAAAACTCATTTGTGATTTGTTCTCAGTACACTCTTATCATTCATCTGTGAATCAGTTAAGAGCTGACTCCTTCCAACCGTTTGTGGCTTCTTGTTTGTGGATTCATGCCTTGTCTAAATTGAAATCAGCAGGAACATCTACTCCTAGACATATTCTGGCTGTGTCAGTTGCCAACAGCAATTACAGAAACTCATGGGGAACATTGGCTGCAGGTTAACAAAACAGATGCCAGTTGTAACAACACAAGCATGAGACTGAATTTCAGAGTGCAAGCAGCCCAATGTGCCATGTGCAAGTTCCAACAGCTCAAACCACAAATCAGACCCACAGCTAAAAATCACTATTTGCAACTATCATTCACATTCAGAGCACCCCCTACTTTAATTTGCCTTGTGGAAACACATCCATATTGCAGTAATAAAATGCTTTTTATTTCCTAGTAAGGTTTTATAACCTTACCAGAGGTATGAAAATCAGAGAGGCAGAGATGTGACAACAAAAGATTAGAAAGACAGGCTCATTTCTATTAGAGGAGAACAGCCATTCTAGAAATAAGACTAATAAAATTTAGAGATTATTCATACTGACTTATTTTTTTTTTAATCTACTGAATTTTAAAGTGGCAAGAAATGTTTCTGCAAGTTTTGTGCTGTCATCACTCACAAATGCACACACTTATTAATTCACATCTGTGCTTCTGTGTAAGTAAAAAGAAGAAAACATTTTGAAAATCCTGAATATGCTAATCCAAATAACCAGCATGGGCAGGTCTACCTCATGTTAAGAACTGTCCTGAGCCTGCCCCATCTTATTTTCTACTCACAATCTTACTGACACAAGCACAGTCTCCTCTCCTTCTGAGGTAAAAACCCTAGGTGAAAACAGGATCAACAAAGCAGAGAGTTTTGCCAAGCTTTGTATGCAGCACCATACAGGCCAGGAATCTACAAATTCTTCAGACACTTTACAAACCTGGAAGGTTATACCAACTCACAGAGTATGTCCTGTACCTTCTCAAAGTACCCCTTGTCCCTCAGAGAAAGCTACCAGAGGTTATATGCAGCCTGTTTTCTGCATTATCTAAATATCCAGGGGGAGTGAAGAAAACAGCTCCCCACATACTAGTTGTTGTTCCACTAAACACAGGCAGCAACCAACCTGAAACTTCTGAAAGGAGTTCAGCAAGAAGTACAAGTTTTCCACTAACAAGCAAAACATTCATACCACTGATAACATACAAACTGATTGTAATGGGCCACTGTCATAAACACTGCCTAACAATGAAAATAACCTGTGCCAACAAGCAGTGTTGCAGTGCTCCAGACGCCTGGGACTAATTTTATATGGAACTAGACAAACTTCTCACTGAAAACTGTCTGTAGCAGCTGTCTACACAATTTAAAGCAAGACTAGAGGAGGTCCTATCCTTCCTGGCAGAGAAGGACCTCAAGCATGGTAAAGTCTCAGCAGAGGAAAACTATAAGAAGGTGGAAAAAGAATGGATGTGATCTTTAAGGATGGAACACTGTTCACAGAGAGGCACACTCATTTAAAGTCTTGTGTGCAAACCCTTAAATAAAGATCAGTAGCACACCATCGCCCCATGCTCAGGTGAGTTGCTTGGCCATGCCCATGCCACCCTTACATCCATGCTCACAGGGGCAAGAGGTTGCTCTTCTTGTTGAATTGGCTGTGGGTACAACTCCAGGTGTCAACAGCTCAGCAAACAGTAGCCACTCCAAGCATTTGCCCATGTTTTCCTGCTTTTCCTACTTGTGACTATGTAATTCGCCTCCCAGTGCTCCTAGAAGGTGCGGGAGATGCTGGAGTGGTGGATCCTTTTCACTTGCTCAAGCCAGATCCTGGTGCAGTCTAAGCTTCCCTTAGTGCCTGCTAAAATCAACATTTAAAGCCAAAGGTAATGTCAAACTCAAATTCATTTCCCTTCTCAAACTTCAGTAACCTCCAGGCAAATTAAGACATGCAAATTTTTTCATAGTCTGCCTTTTGTTCCAGTATTACCCCACCTGTAGAATATGAATAGATTTTATAGATTTTGAAGTAAGTGGGTTGCATTCTTCATATTTTTAGATCTTCAGAAAAGAATATGTATTTGGAAAGCCAGCCTCTATAAGGACTTTGTTAAAGAAATAAAGAATGCAGTGTTACAGAGTCAGGGGCAATTCTGGCCTTGGGTCTTTCAACTCCTCTGCCTGCTGATCACCACCCCCTTAGCTTGAGAGGTGGCAATAGAAGGCAGACAAGTCAAATAAATTAATGGACTATGTCTGTTTCAATAAAAGATACTTTTGGAGGCTTTCCCATGTCCAAATATCCTCTCTCATCCTGTGTTTGATCACATGACCACTCAAACCAGACAAAGGCAGCTTTAGTACATATAAATAAATTTCTAAAGGGAACACTTAATTTTGCAAGAATTTATATCACTCAAGGCTCAAGACTATACTAACAAACTGATAAGAACAATGAGTACTTTCCAGTGCCAAAGTCTGAGGGAAGTTTTGGCTGGTCCCAGGAGAGGAAGGATGGGTGGAAACCACCCAGCCACACACCGACATTCCCATAGGAGATCCCTGGGTCCTCATATAAAAGCAAAAATTACGGGGGAAGGAGGAAACTCAGCTATGAGTTAAGAGAGAAAAAGGTTTTGTCATTGGGGGTCACCTGGAAATCTGCTGCTTTGTCTCAGGAACTGCACAAAGCAGGCAGGTGCACAGCTACAAATGGTACAGTCAGCAGAGAACAGCCTACCCTCTGGGGACAAGCAGCCACTCCCGTTTGCCAAGATTAAAAAAAAAAAAATCTCCTGGGACAAAAATTTGTTTAAGTCTTCTCTGGTTTCTCAATTTGCTTGCAACATCCCCAGGTCAGGCAAGAACCATTATCTCCTCTTTCAGGAATCAATGACCCAGGTAGGACCCAAGCTGCAGCAGCTGCACGGCAGGATAACCCCTAAACTAGTCTTGATACTGAATTGTTGCAGCTAAGCGTGAAGTGGATTCAGAAATCCCAATAAATAATCAATCCACATAAACGTCTATCATGAGTTTGCTGCACATTCTGCAAACTAGGTGAAAATACACTTCCGATCTGCTCCAGCCATGCCTCAGACTAGCCTGACTGAACAGGTGACATGACAAAGATGCCATCAGTTTCCAAAAGGATGCATCTATATACTGAAAGAAATTACCTGAAATATATTAATTTCATTTTATGGGAGTCTATTTGAATATTTTTTCTATTAAGTATGAATTTTATTTTTTAGAGGAGTACAAAGGTGATTATTGTCATAGCAGTAAGACTATAAAGAACACAGGTATTTAACATTATTTAACGAACTAATGATCTGCTATGCTGAATTCAGAAGCTAGGACTACCAGAAAGCCACAGCAGAAGCAGAAACGCTCCGTAAAGGAAGGCAGCAATCCCAATAGATTACGGCACAAACCCGCTCGCTCCGGTGCGCTCCTCTAGCCTCCGCTCAGCTCTGCCCGGCTCGGCTCCGCTCAGTCACCGGTTGACGGCCCCCTGCTGCCATCTGCCGGCGCCCCGCAGCAGTGGCCTTGCAGCCGAACAGGGCAGCTCATTTCACATACAAGTCAGTCTGCTGAAATAGTGACATTCTAATGAAATACACCCAAAGAAACAAGAAAACAAAACCCCAAGGCTGCTATTTAAAAGGTTTAGTCAATACAGAGAGAGACAGGAAGTCCAAACTACGCTTCTTGAAACTGTTTTGTGACTCTGGTCTTTCCAAGCTTTTCTAAAGCTGGGCAACTTGATTTCGTAACAAAAAAGAGCAATTGTTAAATGGGATGCAACATTATTTGCCTTACAAGTACCAATAAAAATCACTGAGCATGATTTTTCTAGCTATCTCCCATCATCTCTGCAAGCCCAGCATGAAATTTTAAATCCTGGTTTAGTTTTGAAGAAACACTGTCAAATGAGAACATTTTCGGGAGCATCAGGAACTCAGTTTTTCTTGACACTCATTTTACACATTCCTAGAAACATGCCCTAGAAACCAAGCTGATGGCACAAGATGGCCCATGAATAGCCTAGTAAAAAGTCTGTTGGCTGCAAAACCAAGTACCCTATTTCCCACATGCATAGCTGGAATGGGATATAGTATTAAAAATCTCCTGCATATTTTTGTGCCCAATCTCATGAATATCTCTACAAAAACACCTACAACCCCTGCAGCTTTCTCACTGGCTTTGTGCAGCACATGACAATATGCCATTCTAGCTGCAGTAGTCGGCATCCAGGTCATTCCCTCATGTTCCCCTGCACTTCACCATGGCCGCCCTATCCTCCCAAAACATGATGGGAGAGGAGGCAGAGAAGTGCCTGTTTGCCTGACAGTCTGTTGTGACACAGGACTACAAACACAGTGTGCCTGCACAGTGACTTCCTGAGGAAAGATAATCAGAATATTGATTTTTCCCATCATGTGTGCATTTAAAACAGAAAGTCTTTTATGTAAGAATCCAAAATGACCACTGCTAGCTAAATTTTGAAACACTGCCACTTTGGCTGCAATTCATCTGACTCCATATACATATATTCATTGCATATTCATTCTGTATAACCTCCGTATTCAGGCTATCCACGTTTTCCTGAAGGAGATCCTTAAGATTAGCTAGAATTCAGCACCCAAGATAGGTGTCTTATTCCTCCCATCACTCAGCAAATCGTGCTAGTCCTGCAGACGCTGGGAATCAAGCCACCCACACTTCAATCAGACTGCCTAACTGGGCAGGCCAGAGTTTGCATGCTGAGCAGATACCCACACTCAAATCCCTTGTCACTCATTCTTGCTCCTTAACAACTATGACAGCACACTGTGCAAAAAGACCTCAAAAATCATCACTCTTCTCCAGTGATAAAACTTCCATGAAGCACTGGAACAAACAGGGATTCCCTGCACACACAAAAAAAATAAAAATAAAAATAAAAAAAAAAAAAAAGGGAGAGGCATTTCTTCATCACATAGCACTTCAAACAGGGGCAAAACTTCGGTCTTAAGCCTGCAAAGGACCCTGTGCTTGGTACCCTTTATTTCTACCTTTAGGAAAAGCACTGTTTCACAAGATACCAGAGAGGCTGCTATGGTGGAAGATTATCTCAGCCACAATACAAGAATTAGATTCACAAGGTGGTAAGAGGTAGTCTTCATTTTAAAATATTCTCAGCAATTACTTGTTTCTCAACATCTACATTTAATACCTTGTCAAATGTCCTAATTACAATCATTCTTGCTTATTCTCAGAGGCTTTCCTGCATGTCCATGTCCATTTGAGTAATTTTCCTTCATAGGTCCCATCTCTAGGCAGGATCCTTTTATTCTTCAAACTAAAAAGGAGGAAGGGATAGCTACCTTGTTAAAAGACTGGATTCAGCTGAAGTTCAAGTATCCCTCCTTAGGTAAAATTTGATGCAGTTTGGCTACTATTAAAGTACATCCAGTTTAAATTTCTAGTCACTTAAACACAGGTTTAAACAAAGCAGCACAAAAAGCTACGTGATCATAGCAGATATATGAAAATCAGACCACCATGACTAGAGTACATTAATACTTCACAGAAAGGGCCATTAAGAGAAAGAATACTGCAGACAGAGAGTTTCCAGAAGTAACAGAAAGATGATAGGACTTTAAGTACTATGTGAGGTTTCTTAAAATCTCTAGTCGTGCCACTCCATGAAACTTTATAAAGAATTAAGACTTTGCCTAATTGCTAGCAGAAACATTCAGTGCCTATAGAGCATTTTGCGTCTGTTACTAATTAGAATGGAAAATCTGAAGAACGACTTGGGAAAAATCATAGCCTAGGCCTCTCATATGAAGATAGGATGAGAAAGTTGGGGCTGTTGAGCCTGGAGAAAGGAAGGCTGTGTGGAGACCTCACAGCAGCCTTCCAGTATCTGAAGGGGGCCTATAGGGATGCTGGGGAGGGACTCTTC
>JAOEHX010036272.1:0-12071 GCA_025448015.1 Bolborhynchus lineola
TGAAAGTCAAAAACACAGAGCCGCACCAGCTACCGAGAAGGAGAAAAACGACTGCTACTGCCGAACCCATGACAACATGACAGGTAACTCTTCATATGCAATACTTACAAATACTTAATACTAAAGTGCAGTCAGTGGTGTGACAGCAATGTTATCATATTTTGACATCTTCAGAGAGTGCTCTTAATTTTTAAGAGATGGGCAGATTTGCCTGTATTAACATATTAATTATAATTTTGGACAATGTTTTCCCCAAAAAGATGCTTCACTACTGACTTTCTGAATATTAAAGAAGGGGAAAAGAAAATAAAAGACTCTAGGTAGATAATTAAACTGATAAATAGTCCTTCCTTTCTTCCTTGTGTTGCACTAGTTCCTATAGGTTGAAGTTTAAACAAGATGCTTACAGTACTGATATTCTTATGGTTAGCAGGCAGGCCTTTCCTGCACAAAATCATGAACTGAGATCCCTGTCTCAGAATGTGAGTAAAATAATTACTAACATGACTCCCTCTTTAGTCAAGTTAAACCTAAGCAAGTGTTTGCATCCCATTGATTTACAAACACTTTTAAAATGTGCTCACATGCTACTTTAAACAAAAACATTTTTGAGAATTGTGTGAAATATACATGTGGTCATGTAGCTGGTAAAGAGTGTTTAATTGACCTTCATAGTGGTTTAGATCATGTAACTCCATGAATTCCAGAGAAGAATTCTGAAAATAAGCCAGGGTTTGAGTACTGTTTCCACTTCTGGCTCACTCTGTCACCAGTGATTTGACTTTCCATTCTCCTATCTCAAAAAGACAGTGGAATAGACTGTTTTAAGTTAAACTCAGTATGACATTCATCTCTGGCTGTCATTAATATAGAAAACAAACTAAAAAGGGTCTTTGGGACCTAATTCTCTATTATATAGGTTTTATTGTCAACAGACAAGCTGAAATTAAAAAGCATTTTCCTATCACTGTGACATTTATAATTCAGCAAAGTGAGCAATCAGATCAGAAATTAAAACATAACAGAAACAGATTAAATTAGTAACATGCTCATAACATTAAGTAAAGTTACTGAAAATTTTACTTCTAATCAATTTGACAGACTGGCTTGGACCGACTGCTGTCATTACTCAGTATACTACCTAATGCTAATAGCATACACTTATTCTAATCAACCAATGCCATCTGGCTGCTGGAACGATTCACGTTAAAGGAGAGTGTTCATTACAAGCAGGCACAAGGAGGAGAGGTGAGCTGGCACTGTGAGGCTCAGAGCCTCATCCAACCTCATGCCAGCTCCTTTCCCCAGCAAAGAGCCTGGCTTTGACTTCAGTGTTTGAACCTATCTTCAGAGAGCCTGAGCCAGTTAGACCTTTCAGATCAACATCCCAGCCCCTGCATGATTTCAAAATTGGAATTAAGAGACTGCTTTGGGTCCAATTCTCAGAAGAAATTGTAAAGAACTACATGCATAGTTTAATGCGCACAGTAAACTATGTGCATAGTTTGCTTATTTTATAGTATAAACTAAGAGAAAGTTTCAGGACTTCTTGACAAGCAACACTAAAACCATGATTTCTTAATTTTCTCATGCTGCAAATGGTACAGGCAAAGCAAAAGACATCCAAGCTATTATTATGTCACACTGAATGATAGCAAAGGACACTTCTGGCAAGCTGAACATAAAACGCATACTTCATTTCAGCAGACAAGCCCTGTTTCGTAAAGAAGATAGGCTATCTTAGCATAACACTAAAAATGAATTAAAATTATAATTATTTTTCAGGATCAAGAATGAATTATGCCATCACAGAAACACAGCAGCTTATAATTTATAGTAATTTATACGCATAGCATCCAGACAGTGGATAAAAAAAAAAAAACTTTTCTATACACATCTACAGGGAAATGTCATTGCTGAATGCTCCCAGTTTGACTCGATTTATGGGAAAACACTCTATTATCTTCCAGAAGCTGTTATCTTGAAATATTAAAAAATAAACTGTTCAGGATAGCCATCTTGCCTTCATGGATAGTACAAGCTGTAAGACAGATCTAGTTTATAAGAAGGAAAGAAAAATGTACTTTAGGCATTGACCTGTACCCATAATCCTAATCATTCCAGAAAGTGTTACTCCTCAGATTCTTAGTTCTTCCCAGGTAGCTATCAGGCAATGGGATAGGGAAGGGAAGGGAGGAGGAAGTTAGAAAGGAATACTGTTAGACATCCACACTTGTTTCTTTATTAATAAAATACAGGGAAAACCAGGACATTAAATTTCTTTTAATGTTTTTAAAGACTGTGAAAAATCATTATCAAAAAAAGTGATGTTTTGCAAGTTCACTACGGGACAGGAGTGACAGAGCACATGTGGGAATGTGCATATATATGTATGTACACACAGAAGGTGTGATGCAGACCAACATTGCCTAATAGCCTATTTTTTTTTTGGCAAGAATCTAGTTTTCCTCACTGCTGAGGGAAGCAGAACATTCTGAAAGAGAAAACTTTGTCAGGAGACGTATCAGTCTTCAGATCCTTAGGAATAACATGTTAGTATGATGTATGTCATGGTCTGATGCTTACTTGCTAGGCTGCAGTAGCTGGAAGAGGGCAGGCTGCCCCTGGCTGCCTCTGAATGGCACCAGCACTCAGAAACACAAATGTATCCCAGCTCACAAACAGCAGCTGGGAAAACACGTACCTTTGCAGAATACCAACTGGTTGGTTTAAAACCACTAACTCATGTTAAAAAAATAGAAGAAGACAGGAGATTCAGATTTGACAGGCAGTGAATGGGACAAGCCAATTTACTTCCTCACTAGCTCAGATTTTGTGATGATTTATCAGTTATAATTTTTGGCCTGATTTCTGGCCTTCACCCAAACTAGAGGTATATAAGCTATTTCAGACATAAAATTACTTTGCACTACAGGCAATTATTGAGGCCAAGAGGCCACCAGAGAGCTGCCTATGATGAATGCAATTGCTAGTGGGGAATCCTGAAGGGTATTTGACCTTGTTGCTTTATTTTTTGTTTTCAACTTCCTTTGGGAATATCCTGAAAAGATCACACAGCTGGGATAACATTGTTGCCTTGCCTCAGAAATAAATGATGAGGCAGTTTACCCATTATGGAATTAATAGCTTTAGAGGCTAAAGAGTTTATGAACAAGAACATTAAAATTATCTTAGTACCAATACATATGAAATTGTTAATAGCAGTCAATCCAAAGTAAAACCCAGTAGGCTTACTATTCTTAAAAAATAAGTCTTGGGAGAGGAAGAATCAGCAACATACATTGCCAGAGTACTGCAGAAACACAGACCAACATGAGGTGAGGAGCACCAGCTGCATTGTGAGCAACACTGTTCAACATGGATAAAAAGAACTGAAACAACTCCGATGAGTTTGTATAATTCGTTTTCATATTTCTTTCCAAAATGAAAAGGGAGGTTACTTAAGCCAATATAGCATTGAAACCATAGGGAAGACTGTACTGAAACCCCAGTTGCTCAACAGCACACCTCCACTCCCAGCATTCAGTGAGCTAATCTGAGCACTGCCAGCAAGGGTGTTGGAGCAGCTCGAATTCCACATCGGTGCTAAGGCTGCCTTTAAAGCCTATTCAAAGTCTCCAGCAGCTTCTGAAGCTCGCATTGTGTTTAATGGTGTGGCAGCTATATTACAAGCTACTTCAAGTTTAAAACGAGCTCCATTTCATGTATACAAGCTGCAGCCACTGCACTTCCCAGTTTGGTGCTGACAGTTCCTTTAGAGAGCTTTCTAATTTTTTTTAGTGTGTAGAGAGCTCCTCCAAGGAGGTTACATCTCCTACGCAGAAAGCAGGATTAACTTGCTAAGAGTAGTGATCCTCACTTGGCATACAGAGAAACTGATAAAAACAAGTGTGAGACAAAAAAATAGCATCAAAGTCTAACAGGAAATGTAATAACACTCCTTGGGTAACCACGAGGAATGCTCCAAGCGTCACTGGAGCTTGCCACCAGATAAAGAGATAAATATGTATTCACATAATCATTATACTTTCACTGATGGATAATACTTTACTCCGGTTGACTGTTACACATAAGGTGTTTCAACATCCTCCAGTAAACTTCAATAAAAGGAGCATCAAATGGAAGGTTTAATTTTTCATCATTGTATGAACACTCCGATTCCCGCGGGAATGCTCCCTGCAAAGGCAGGTGGATTGTGCAGTCAGAGAAATGCAGCAGACTTATGCCTTGTAATGAAATCAAACAGCTCAGTAAATCTAATATACACTCTAGCTGAAATTTGAGCTTCAAGAGCAACAGCCCACAACTTCAGAGATTAAACCTTGCAGAAAAGCACTGATGGTAGTGTTAGATGTACTATTTTAGTGTCATTCTTGTCTCGCATGAAAAGTTTCTTCTGAAAGATGTAGCCAAGCTGTGTGGGCTTGATACTGCCATTAAATCTTGTAACTGCATTATTTTACTGCATGCTTAACAATGCTGAAAAATTGAAATTTAGGTTTTCTTTTGTAAAAGGTAAGGAGACTTTCACATTAGCTGGGTTTAATGTTTTTGCTTGTGGTTTTTGGTTTGAGTTGTTTTATTGGTTTTTGGTTTCTTTTGTTTTTAGGGTTTTTTTTAATTCCTGTTCATCATCTTTTCCTTAAAAAGAAAGGTTGCAACAGTTAAAAGTAGCATAAGGGAAAACAATTCTCCCTTTCTTTTTTTTTTTTAATATGGGGAATAGGATACGTATCTCCATGTAGGGCTCTTTCATGGGAACAGGCCCACCACACCACACTCATTTAGAGCAAACTAACTTTACTCCACTTTTATATTCTGTGTCTCTCTACAGTGCTAAAAAAAATTCAAAGGTGGTAGCTTGCAGTTATCTTGACCGGTTTGGTTTCTGATTTGACATCCTGGAAGCAATTCACTTGCCTAAACATAAGTATCTCTGAGATATCCTAAGGCATTTAAGTCATAGGCATAGGCCGCCAGATTTGCCACGAGAACTACAGGAGACCCAAGCTCTTCAAGGTCTGAAGCTAGAAGCTAGAAGAGATTACCACAAGGCATACTAAATGGCACTCAACATCAATAGTAAAGGAACTGAATCAAGCCCTTTCAATATTCAAAATATTTACTCTATGCCTTGCTACAGTACGTAACTTCAAAGAGTACAGTTTATGTGAAGGTAGAATCCTGGAAGAACTTTTGTAGAAAGAAAGGTTCCTTCCCGTAAAACACCCTGAACCTGGAGCGAGGTTTTGCCACCTCAGGAGGTGCACCTTGCAAGCTCTCATCAAAACTGAAATCACATGGGAAATTATGACACTGTCAACCTTCAAGAGAAACCTTAAGAATAGCTAATCAAAAAGAATAATCTCTACTAAGGCTTGTATTACATTATTCATCATGCCTTTGTCTTCATCTTTTCATTTTTTACTCCTTGCTGTGTATGGAATTATGAAAATAAAGCACAAATTCTCATCTCACTCTCAGCTCCCCTTCAATCCATATACACATACGTGCTGCTAGACATTATGCTCCAGAAGCCAGCGGAAGCTCTGAATTTCCAGAAGTAATCGAAGGTGGCTGAACAACCATGGTGTTTGTTCATTTATGTATTCTTGGTTATAGCAAACCAGTTCCATTCAAATCTGTCGGAGTTCCAGCAGGACCACAGACTGAAAGTGGCACTAGAAAGCATTTCTCACAGATGGATGAACTCAAAATGCCATTGTCACTCAATCCTATGTTATTTTTTTACTTACAGAAATAGTGCGAGAAACTTGGAGGACATACCACTACCTCTAACATTGTGTTTCCCAGAATCCAGTGCATATATCTGAATACAAACAAATGGTTCCACCACTCCTACTATACCTTAATACTGCTTAAAAAATCCTAAATCTCTCAGTTCTTGTATTCTCATTTCCTTCCCATGTGCATATTAGCAAACAGCTCCAGAAAGGGCTTATTCTTTAGAGTCTGATATTGATGAATATATTTGATGTTCTGTTTCCCCCACTCTACCATTCCTATCAAGTGCTATAACATTCTCTTTCTCCATACCCCCTTGGGTATTTTCCTCTCAATTCTCTCTAATAAATGGACAGTACTGTGTATCATATTCAAAACCAAACCAAAATGCCCCTCCATCTTTGGGAGACTCTTCTCAGTGATGGAAGCAGCTATAAGAATAGCCTTTACTATTCTTGAACATACTATAAAAAACATATCACAGGAAGGAATAAAAGGTTTGTCTTCCATTTCCTACCACAATTTTTATTTTGTGTCAAAATTAAATATCTTTTCAATAATTTTCATATTGTCTGCCAGGCAGCAGTACACATTAACTGTTCTCTATCCTCCCTTACTGTACTACTTTATTAATGTGAACTGAAAGTCTCCTGCCCTCTTTCATAATTTCTAATTACCTTTAGGCAATATTATAAGAAATGTTCATTAGCATAAAGATTATTTTTGGCATGAAAGGACACATGTTAAGGCTATCAATCTTTTTCCATACTGAAAATTATATATTTTGCTGCCCCTGAGTTTTTTTCTTATAACTTTTAAAAGGTAGTATTCCATGTAAAGAGAGTTTCACTATATTAAGTTTTATTTTTATTCCATTAAGTTCCAATTTAAAGTTGAAGCTTGTTGTCATACATAATGACTGATAGAAATCTTTAAAAGGATAATTTCATCTTCCCCGTATGTTTAGCAACGGTGTTTAGAGTTTGGTCTGTCATGCTATGAAACTTGCTTGGCTCTGCAATCTGCAAATGCCATTTAAGTACCAGAAAACATCAGTGTGAGCATCAGGCAGGAATTTGAAAAGGCTTATCCTTTGACGACACAACTATGGCATAAGAGGCTCATAAACACTAGCCCTCCGTGTAGGAAGAAATGACTAGTTAGTTGTCTGTTATAGTTCACATATTCATCAATATTTAATGGTAAACCTACATGTGACAAATATGAGATCATTCATAGAGGCACTGTAAAGCACACAGGCATATTTATATTACACAAAGGTAAATTCAAAAAAGCAGTCGTTCCTGTTCTATGTGTTTGCACAAAGCTATGAAACGTTGCCTAATCAGAAAATACAGAAAGGCTTTTTAGTACATGGGAAGCACAGAAGGAGGTCTGAATTTGCTGGCGTGCTCCCAGACATGTAGAATAAATTACTCCTTCCTCCAGCCTCACTTGTCCTACCCAGAAATTGCTCTGGTCTAATGACTCCCTTGGTGTCTGCCCAGTGGATTCTCCCTTCCCTGCAACTGAAGTGTTGAACCTGTACATCAAGAGAAGGCAGTGGCTTAGTTTTCCTGACTTGCCGTCAGTGCAACAGAACAGGCACAAGGCAGGAAACAAGATTTCCTCTTTGAAGCACTGTACTAGTTTCCCTGTCTTTCCTGATCTTCCCTTGCCCAAAAGAAAAGCAAGGTAGGAAATCAAGCATCATTTCATCCTCCGATTTCCTCTAAGAGTAGTTACCAGCTGCTCCTTCTGTTGATACATGCTGAAAGATTGATGCTATCCCAATTCATCCACTGAAAAAACTATTTTATATGAAAGAAAACCTCCTGGATTTCTATCATCTTTCTCAGAATGAGAAGCTAAGACTACAGGAAACATTTGCTACAAGTTTTGAAACAGAAAGAAGTGGCAGCTCAGCAGAATAAATCACCAAACTTGCTATTCTGTTTATTGTTTCTGAAAAACCTGCTTCAGCTCCCTGAAGGCATTTAACAGTGGGCATAGTTTAACCACAGAACCACAGAATAGTTTGGGCTGGAAGGAACCCCAAAGATAATTCAGTTCAAACCCCTCTGCCATGGGCAGGGACATCCTCCACACCACCAGCCCGCTCAAAGCCCTGTCCAGTCTCTCCTTAAACACTTCCAGGGCTGAGGCAGCTACAACCTCCCAGGGCAACCTGCTCCAGTGCCCCACCACCCCCACAGCAAAGAACCTCTTCCTCATATCCAATTTGAATCTATCCTCTTTTACTTCAAAGCCATTCTGCCCTGTCTTGTTACTACATGCCCCTGCAAAAAAAATTCCCTTTTCAGCTTTCTTGCAGCCCCCTCTTCAGGTGTTAGAAGATTGTTATAAGGTGTCCCCTGAGTTCTCTCGTCTCCAGGCTGGACAACTTCAGCTCTTGGACTGTCTCCATAGGACAGGTGCTCCAGCCCTCTCACCATTTACAGCTGCTAAGCATGTAAAACTGTTTACTTTAAAACACCTCTTGGAAGTTTTACACAATTTGCTCCTCTCCCACCAAACTTCATACAAAACCCCCTCTATTCCACCAAGAACTTGGCTCCAAGGTAAACTCAGGTAATCTGCAAAGGCTTTTGTTCTCTGCACGCTATGATTTTTAATTCTTTCTCTCCAAAGCTGTGATTGCTTTTTATTCCTAAGGTCTATTGCTTCTTATAATCAACATCTGTTTAAGCACACCCTATTAAAAAACCCTAAAAGTACAAAACGACAAATAAAAAAACAACAGATTTTTCAGGTAGTACTGTAATTCCTGAAGCTTGCGCCTAAAGGTGTGATTTCGTTTGAAGCTATATATTAATTCAGAATATATACATACCTGGCTTTATCTCGCTTTTCCTGGAATTAAAGACAACTTTCTTTCTACTCCCAAAACTCACCCTTGAAGTGCACGCACTTTAAATCACTTCAGTTTTGTCCTGAAAAGCAATCAACATGGCCATTTGCACACAAAACCATATGAACATTTTGGCAACCTAAAAACTTTAATGATTTTACAGAGCATGGTATTGTTAGGCACGACAGCATGTATGTGCCCTAAACACAGAGCTGTGTGGCTTAGTAACTGATCTGTTTCTTTAACTGTCTTTTAACAATGAAGGTGAAAACACAACAAAGCCAATGCACAGGGTTCCACAGAAAATGTTAAGTTTTTTAACATTTTGTAGGACTTGAAAGAGCTCTACAAAATTCTATAGTAATCTATTACTATTTAGAGGATAGATAAAAAAAACCCAAAAAATAACTTAACAAAGGCTAAATTCTAAATGAAACCCTGTAAAATTTATTTCAAAGGAGACAGACTCTTTTGGAGTCTTCTTTCAACTGGCACCTATTGTGGTTAATGGAAAGATTTGAACTGACCTTTTATATGTCAGATGATCACTGAAAAAGATGGATATTACAAAAAATTTCATGCATACACAGAGCAAGAGGACAGTGAGGCATAGTAGCAGAAATGTACTATGAATTAATTCACCTCTGGATAGAAGAAAACATTTGTGTCTTGCACTGTTCACAAAAATATTCACAAACATTCACAACATCTAGGAGCGTTCATGGGCAGGGGGAGTTGAGAAATTAAAGTTTAAAGCAGAGATGACAAATGTAGATCAAGAACAGCATCATCCATATGCACTGGAAGCACAAGTGAAAGCCACACTGCCATGCATGAAAATCATTGTGAACTTACCTTTGCAAACATCTAGATTCTGAAATTGTTTTTGCTTGAGAAGTCTTAAAATTGCATTAAATCATGCCAATGCCTATTGCAGTTATAAGTAAAGATTGATTCTGTAAATAGAATTAACCTATGCTAACTTGTACTGAACCACTTCTATGCTATAATCAATCAAATGACAACAACAAAACCAAAGCTTTTTACTTTTCACAGCCAAGGATGTTTTCATGGTCTTAGTCAAAGACAAAACAGCTGCAGTAGGCAGACTTTCAAACTAAAACTGATGACTGCACTATTTCCTGTTAGTATGTGAAATAACGGAGCTATAAACATGGCGCATCTGTGCTGCACAGAGACACACAAGCTTCTTGTACCTACAGAGTCCACTTACGTGAAAACTCTGTCAAGCTGTTGAGCTCCCTAGCTCCCAAAACTTAAACTAGGTCCTCACTGCTTTCTTTTGTAAAAAACAAACAAACAAAACAAAACAAAAAAAAACCTTTGGAGGATGAAAGAAATGTTTAGCAGAAGAGAAGCTAAATGGCAAATTGAAGTTGCCAGACTGACTTCATCTGTTTCACAAAGGCCTATACATCATGAGCAATATGCAATTTAGCTGCTGTGGGTTGGACTCAAATAGAAAACAGTAATTCAGGCATCGACATTAAAACCTACTCATCATTATTTGATTGCTTATGCTATAAGACCATGATATGAACCAAACTAGTATTTGAAATGGAGAAGAATGGCAGATTTCACATTTGTTGTTTTCAGTGAAAATTAAGAAGTGTTGGAATGAATCCACATAAAAATCAGAAAAATACACTAATTACAGTTTGTGTTTGAGTTTACTTTAAAATTTAGCCCAGTTTTCATTTATGTCATTGTTTTAATTTCAGCTGTACTTTGTCAATCATAATGTGAAACTAAACACTGTGCTTCAATACAAGCAGCCTCTTCGCTGGGATCCAGACATACAGAATTCCCTCTCCTAACTACCAGCTACAAGCTATCAATGTGTTCTGCTGGGCAGAAACCTTACTAAACAAAGCTCTGGTTTAAAACCTTATACAGGAATTAAAAAAACACACCTTCTTTTAAGTTAATTCTCACAGTCTTACTACCAACACCCCTCCTATAGAATAAATCATGTGTGATACAGAATTATAAACACGTCATAATTCTCCTTCTAAGATTACTTTTTTTTTCCTTCAAAACAAGTGAGTCAACTTGTTACCATAGTGGTGATGAACAAGAAGAGCTCAGATAATGTCACAGGCCAAAACATACTTAAAGTACAATCTGAGAATTTCAGCTGACAGTATATGAATACTTTATGTTATTACTCCAAAAGCTATCTAGAATAATGGCTACCTCAAGCCTTTCCCTTCTTGCTTTCTCTTGTGATTTCATCTCAGTCTTACAACAGGAGACAGTATTCAAGCAAAAAAAACCCACCTAGTTCCTTGTATGCTGAAGTGATAAAACTTAATATTAGCAGTAATTGAGGCAGTAGACGAGAGGCCCAGCCCTGACATGATGCAATGTTGCCTTGCAAAAAAGCCACAAAAACCCAAACAAACAAAACAAAACAAACAAGCAAACAAAAAGATTTAAGAGAGCTAAAAAGCTGTTGCCAGACCTTATTTCTGGAGCTCATGAAAAATGCTTGCTAAATCACACGCATGCAAACAGCAAGGCCAGTAAGACAGATGACAAGAAGATCCAGAAACAAGAAATAAAGCATATTTGTTCTTCAAAACAAGGGAGAAGGTGTTAATCTTAGTGAAATAGGATTCTTGCAGCACTGGCAAAATTACTGTCAACAAAAATTACTTGCTTCAGCAATACCAAACACAGAAGCAGACCTGTCAGGCTGCCAGACTAGCGCAAAGAACGGCCCTTTCAGTGAAGCATTTCTACTGTGCACATTTAGTTCATATTTCACGACTTTTCTCCTATTCCTATTTTTGTGTCTTTGCTTCGTGCCCTCTTGTTTGCGCAACTACATTCCAGACCAGGGCGAGAAACTGCAATTTAAGATCAAAACCAAGATGGATGCAATGATAGGTTTTTTTTAGTGTGATTTGCACAGAATGCCTTCCTGAATGACACACATGAATAGAGCTATCACTGCTCTATTTTGGGTATTGCATTTCCCAAAAAGAAGATACGAGTGAAAAATTAGTTTATGACCATATAAATTTTTATTATTCTGACACACTGAAGCAGCTCCAGAAGAACAGATATTTCAGTTCCCAGCATGCCAAAAAGGCTCATTTTTACCTTTACTACATAGAAAATGGAATGAAGTTCTAAATTTTAACCATGGCACAGACAAAACTAAATGACATTTTAAAAGATAAAATTCAGCACAAAAATAATATGCTCTTGAAAACTAACTATATATCTATATATAGCCTGGTCCTACTACACAAACAAATGCGAGCAATGCAATGGATTTGAAGATCTGGGGTGATTCTGCCACCATGCTACATTCTCAGGGTGCCTTCTTTCAGCAATGATCGAAATGAATTTCATAAGACACTCTGTCAAACTACCAAAATCTCAGTTCCTCCAAGTTTGCCTG
>JAOEHX010036273.1:1403-18264 GCA_025448015.1 Bolborhynchus lineola
GGTTTGGGTTTTTTTTTAATTTCTCTTTTAAAACTATTATTCTATTTTTGTGCTTCATTGGGGAAAAAAAAAAAAAAGAAAAAGTTGTTGCCTGAATCTATACAGAACATTTCCAGGGCTGCATCTTTTCCTAGGCAACTAGCTAGTAGGCAGAGAGGACTGCTATCATGTTTTTTAATCATCAGTGGGATATGGAGTCCCAGCTTGGTTCTTACTGCTCTTCATTGGAGGAAAATCCACCATTACTCCTGAGTGTGCCAGCCACTGCTGAGAGCTGCTGAAGGTTGCGGGCCTGGAGAGGGGCTTGTCACATACTCAGTCCCACCTCAGCCAGTGCATATGGGACTTATCCTGTAGGTACAGGCTGTGAACAGTGCAGAATCACAGAATCATCATAAAATCATAGGATCCCATTTTGGAAGGGATATCAAGGATTATCTGGTCCAACCTTTCTAGGCAAAGCAAGACCTAAATTAGATTCCCCAGCAATCTGCGCAGGTGAATCTTAACATTGTTCAGGGTTGTGGAATCCACCTCTTCCCTGGGGAAATTATTCCAGTATTATCTGAATTACTCAAGAAGTCTGATCAGTGCTGTTGGTGTCCCAGTGCTTCCTGTGCATGTGAAAGTCTCCCACCAGGCAACAAAGCTACACTATTATGCTCTCAGGAGTAGGAGATAAGTACACTTCACTCAGGCACAGCAGATTATACTTTTAAACACAAATGGCTTGAGAATCTTGACATCTGTTAGCTGAGTATTGATTGACGTGTGATATCTAGAACATGCATGTTGTGAGGGTGGTGAGACGCTGGCACAGGTTGCCCAGAAAATCTGTGGCTGGCCCATCCCTGGTAGTCCCCCAGGTTGGATGGGGCTTGGAGCAATGTGGTGTAGTGGAAGGTGTCCCTGCCTATGGCAGGGCTTTGGAACTGGATGATCCTAATTTGTGATTCTAAGAAACAGCAGAAGCAACAATACAGGCAGGGACCATGAACCTCTTCCTAAGGCAGGGAGTGGCAGAGACAAATGTCTGTGAGCAAACCCACAGCCGCTGCCTGCCCTGACTGAGAGCAGCTCTGAGGGTATTGCACAGCCTGTGCTGCTGCACTACCACTGCGACCTCCTTGATGGTCTTCTCTGTCTTCCAGATACTTGGGCTTGAGGTGTGTTTTGGCTTTGTCTCTTGAACTATCTAGAGGAACTCTGCGGTGCTTGGCCCTTCTGGCATGACTCTAATGGGAAGATTCACAGTTTAGATTTACTGATAGAAAATATTTAACATTTTTTTGGGGGAAAAAGAAAAAGCTTTTTATGCTCTTTTTATGCCTTAAATCAAAGCTCACCCATTTTAACTAGTCCCTTGATATTGCATTTTGTCCTTTTGGCTTCAGAGGCACATTACACAGACACAGTTCCTGTTCTGGCTTTGAACATCACCCCATGAAATCTTATGATCACAGCACTTGCACAAACTTGCAGTGGGAATAGCCCCATGATGTTCTTCAGGACAATACTCATCATGTGAACAAAGCATTTCTGTTGCTGAGTTCCTGCAGCAAGTTACACAAGGAGCCTCTTCAAAACTTTTGTAATTTAACTGCATAAAAGGGAAAAATAAAAGGACTGGGAATTAGGACCCATTTTATGTCTTCTCTATAGTCTGCATAGTCTGTGCTATTAGTTCAGCCTGAGGCTCCTGTGTCTGGCCTTTCGGTGCTAATGTCCTGCTAGAGCAGTGCTGGCTCAGGAAAAGACTGAGACACTGGAGAGGAGGCACTGCCAGCCAAAACTTACTGCTCCAGTGGTGTTGGTTCTCAGAGCAGGCACTGGGACAGCTTCCCTCCCATCCCAACATCTGCAGTCTTTTCTTGATCCTTTCCCCTTTCATTCTGTGTTTACTTCACACAAGCTGCAGGTTGGGTTGCCTCTGGCTGATGGGCAGGCACTGCTGACAGCTCACAAATTACAGCACCTGCAAAAGCAGCAGCGCCCAGTGCCTGCTGCGTTAGCAGTATCTCCTCCATATGGCTGCTCCTGTGCTGGGTGCCTTGTGCTCCTTGGGCAAACTGGGCAAGCACTGTGATGTGTGCCAGAAACCACATTGGCAACATAAGCTGCTCTCATGCTCTGAGCCAGTCATGCTGCAATAATGATGTTGGGCTGGAAACTGTGAAGTACAGCCCCAGTGATGAAAAACGAAGAATTATTCGCCTTTAATTCCAAAAGATCTTCCTGTCAGTGTGAAGACCTTAGATAGTAGGAAGACAAAAATTCGAAAGGCAAATGATCAAAGAGCTGTATGGGCTGATGAGCTTGGTGCTGTGATGAGATCAAATGCCACATCAAGGTGCCCATCAGAAAGCTGTGTTCAAGGGAAAACAGCTGTCAATATACTGCTAGTTTGCTCCCTGCACAGATCCTAAATCCAACTGACAAGACCAGTACCACATCCATCCCAGCACCTGCCTGAGCTGTGTGTGCCAGGCATTCTGAGCCTCTGCAGCCCTACTCCTATCTGCAGCACTCATAAAAGGGTATGAATTCCTCTCCCTGTCTGTCAGTGGGTTCTATGGAGCTGGCATAATAATATCTTTGGGAAGAATTTGAACAGAGGATGTGGTGAATTTGCCCCTACAGATCTGACAACGACCTCTTTCTCCCCAAACACACTGTCCCTCACCCCGAATCCTGCTGGCTTCAACGAGCTGTTTTCTCCTTTTTCAACAGATACATAATATTCACATGCTTACAGGCATCCTGCAGGCTGTTTCATCCCCCAGCACTTTGAGAACAGCCTTTCCCTCCACCCTCAGCTCCCCTTCTTCCAGCACACTGCTCAGGCTGGGGCAAGGAATGGTTTGCACGCCCAAGTTTGAAGAGTTATTAGGTAGATGTTTTCACAGAAGAGATTGGTTATCATAGGATCACAGAACAGTTTGTTTTGGAAGGCATCTTAAAGCTCATCTAGTTTCAATCCCCTTGCCACATGCAGAGACACCTTCCACTACACCCCATTGCTCCAAGCCCTTTCCAACCTGGCCTTGAACACTGCCAAGGATGAGGCAGCCACAACTTCTCTGGGCAATGTGTGCCAGGGCCTCACCACCTTCATGGGGAAGAAATTCTGCCTGTAATCTGATCTAAATCTCCCCTCTGTCAGTTTAAAGCCATTCCACCTTGTCCTGTCCCTACTTACCCGTGTCAAAATCTGCTCTCTAGGTTTCTCATCAGTCCTGTTAGGTGCTGCAAACTACTCAAAGGTGTCCCTGAAGCCTTCTCTTCTCCAGGCTGAATAAGTCCAGCTCTCTCAACCTGTCTCCGTAGGAGAGGTGCTTCACCCCTTGTAGCATCTTTTTTGCTTCCTCTGGACTCCCTGTAACAGGCCATTCCTTGAAAGTATCTTCATCTGCTCCATAGTACTCCTTCCTGAGATGCAAGTGGGCTTGTGAAAGTCAGTGCTGGAAACCCCCATACCTCTCTGGGGGACAGGACTTAGGTACCCTGGCCACAAGCCCACCTTACAGTAGGTGTTGTGGGGGCTGCTGTGGAGCTGAGGTTTCCTCACAGAGACACTGACGGTTCTCCTCTGCTGTATCTCTGGCACAGTCATGGTTTAGGCACATAATCTCTCTCCTCCATGTGCCAGATGTTTCTAATGGCTTTTTCTCCAGGTGTTTGACACAAGCTTGAAATAACGTATTTGTCAATGTCCTCTGAGTCTCAATTTGTATTTTTTCTCAAAGAGATAAGTTAGAGTGGCAAATCCTTAGACCAGAATACATGAACACCTCTTGGAAAGGGGCTGCAGGCACCATGCCTTCCTGCCTAGCACAGCCCAGGGCTGGGGGCTTCATCACCATGTGGTTCTGTACCACATGTCTGGCACTGTGCAAAACTACTACAATGTCCTTATACCAGTGCCTTTTCTATTGCTTGAGTCGGTAAAGATTTCTTTTCTGAGATCAGATCTCTTTTTTAATCATGCAATATATTTGCCAGTGCATCACTAAGTGAAGATTTGTATATCCTTAAATTAAATTTAGCTACTAGGTCTGAGTTATTTCCTTCCTGATTACTCATTTGTATGAAACAATAGTCATTTATCTTTCTCCCTTTTGCTGGTGTGCTACTTTTAGAGTTTACCACAGAGGGCTTGGAAGAACAGAGCAAACACTGTCACTCTTTTGTAAAAGGATTTCAGCATGACCTTCTCCTGCTTTGTACTCAACCTCTGCAGATTAAAAGCTCCTATTCTACAGTTAATTTCTCCTTCGCTCTTGTCTGTGTCTCTGACTTTCATGTGAGTTGATTGAAAATATGGCGCTAAATGCAGCTCTTTCATTTGAACTAATGCAAATTATCCAAGTCCCAGTATGTGAATATAAACTGGTTAGCATTGTGAGTGAGGGGGGCACAACCGGGACTGGGGGGGACATGTTGCTGAACAGGGAATTAAAAATAAGAATGGCTGTTATCCAGATGGGGGCTGTTAGAACCAGATTTTCTTTTCCCAGCTCTGCTCACTGCTAGTGGGGAAAAACATCTCTGCAAATTAAGGAAAAGTAAATTAGAGCGGTGAAATTGTCTCTTCTGCAGCCTGCTGATGGAAAGGCAAGGAGGTGCTGGTGCACGGTTTGGTTTGGAGTGCAGGTGCAGGTGGGTAAGTCCCAGCATGCTGGGCACTGTGTTCCACTGGAGTACCTTATGAATCGCGTCTGGGAGGATGAACTTCTTGACCACCTGAGCTCAGGAGCAGCCCTGGGCAGCTGTCCATGGGCCTGTGGCTGCTGAGGGGAGCAGTAAGGGCACATCTCAGGAGGGGCAGAGGTTTGACGTGGTCGCTGTCAGCTCTTGCAGCCTGGCATGTGTAGGATGCCCATGGTCCCTCTTGCTCCCTTAATTATAGTTCTCTGACCAGCAGGTCTTTCAGAGCTAACACAGCTGTGGAAGCCCTGATGTCTGGGGATAGTCCTCTGTCCAGAGATCATTTTGTCTAACACAGTTTTTCTGCTAGCAGTGATTGGTTCTCTGCAGCGCTTCCTAAGCTCAGCTCTGGGCAAACTCACTGGTGGGGTTGAAGAAGCAAAAATCACACAGAGGCAGCCCGGACCAGGTGATACCCACCTGCAGTCACTGATCACATCCCACATATTCACAGTTCTTGAAAAGAGAGCTAACCAGGATCTGCCATTGTGGCGTCACTGATAGATCTTTTTAAGGATGCTGCAGGTTCACATCCCAAGTTTATGTATGAGTCATCAAAAATGTCAAAAGAAGGTACAAAACTTTTCAGCCAAAGCAAATCAGGACTACATTATCTAGACATTTTGTCTGTGTAAGATGCAATATATAGGGCTGGATTTTGTTGTAGGTTTGTTTGAGAAAAGTCACTGAAGTTTCTCTTTTCATCAAAATACATTTTATTGAAAACCTGCATTCACTTTTTCCAAACCATTAGAAATTCAGAGGACTTTGTATCATAGAATAAGAATAGTTGGAGTAGGATCCCCTTTCCCATCTACTCTCTTCTCTCCAACCCTCTAATATTAATTGTGCAATAAAACTGGAAGGCAAAGAACCCACCATGCAGATCCTAGGAAGACAACCAGGTGGGAAGAGCCCCTACCTGACTCTCTGTGTGTGTTTTGTCTTCAGCTTTTACCTTTAGCAAACCTTGCTATGGCTGCAGCACAGAGACCTGAGTTTTCCCTTTAATCATTCGCTGCTTTCATTGCTCTTGCCAGGAAGTTTTTTAACTCTCCCCTTCAGTGTGGCAGGCAGCCTGGCCTGCAGCTTCCTGCAGGTGGAAACCTGCCATTGGCACATCTGCAGCAATGGCAGTTTGCACACAGTCTTTTCACTACCTTGCAGAAACATGGCTTTTTCATTAGCTTGTCTTCAACTCTTTTCATTGTCAATGCTGATGTGATGCCATCACCACACAACTTCTGATGCTTTAAGGAAGTTTGAAGTAGAGGAGCAGAAACACCCATTTCATTTATACCCCACCAATAACACCACTACATTTAAGCTATTTTGAAAGATGGAGAAATCTCAAACAAAAATCAGAAGTGTGATTTCTCATTCAGTTTCCCTTTAAAGCAAAGCGTTTGTAAATAAAAGTAATTCAAGCGGCATTACCTGTTTGCTGTTTTATTTATCTTTTATGAGGAGAAAATCTCTCCAAGTTGGACAGAAACTGATTTTGAGGCCCAGCACTACTTTTCTGGAGATGAAAGAAAACAATCACACAAAAGGCAAAAGGAAAAATTAGGTCAGTTGAAAATCTTCTGCTTCTTTTGCTTCGAAGAGAACAGTGGGTAGCCTGAGCCCCTGGAGCCTGGCAGTACTGGGCAGCATCTGCCTGTCCAAGATAACCCTCCCAGCTGCCTGCTTTGCCACAGCATCACCACAGGGATGTCAGGCACAGCAACCACCAGCACAGGGCATGGTTTTGCAAATGCTCAAAGTAACCTGGTAATTTGCCACCCCTGAAAGAAGAGGTTTCCCTTCTGCCTTTTTCCTCTAGCTTTTAACAACATGCTCTTGGTGTTCACCTTCTGCCAGCTCTGGTGCTTGTCAGAGCCTGCTGTGAGCTGATTTAGGTCACTATCTTGCAAAAAATACCAAAAGCAACCCATCCAGTGAAGTAAGTGATGGCTTTTCATTAAAACTGCTCAGGAGTGGCCAGCATGAGCAGAGGGAGGCTCCTCAGGACACGGTTAATCTAATTTTGGCAGTGATGAGACATTAAACCTGTTAAAAGGTGGATGAATCAGCAGCTCTAGCAGAGAGTGGTGGAATATGCATGTATAGGAGGGAAGGGAGAAGGTGGGGGCCTGCTCTGGATCATGCTGGAGATTCAGTTTTCTGCTAAATCCAGTGGGAGGATGCAGGATCCTCCTTGGACATCTGGGAGGATGTCTGGGATCAGGGCAAGGGGAACTCAAGACTCGTGGAAACCAGGATAGGAAGCAGTGTCCATCATAAAAGTGACATTTCTCCCCTCATCCTGGTCATTTTCCTTCCCTTGTTGAATTAAAGGATATTAATCCAAGGGATGGGATGGGCTAAGCATCCCCTTCGATTGCTGATTAGGCTATTTCCACACCATTGATTTTAGAGCACAGATTTATGAGCCCACGCCCTTCTCAGGTGCTAGGCATGATCTTAACTGATGAAATGTTCCCTTTCCATTTCTGCTGATGGCATGGAGAGCCCTGTGCCAGCAGCTTGCCTGGGTTTCAGCGGCAGGGGCAGCACCCTGCCTGTGCCTTCCCAGCTCACACTGGCTTGCTATACA
The DNA here is from genome assembly GCA_025448015.1 of Bolborhynchus lineola. NCBI lineage: Eukaryota > Metazoa > Chordata > Aves > Psittaciformes > Psittacidae > Bolborhynchus > Bolborhynchus lineola. The sequence continues at coordinate 8,710 of JAOEHX010036273.1, forward strand.
ATTGGGCATTTCCAGATAACATTTCCTCAAGCACTTAGCTTTATAAAAAGTCTTTTTTCTTATGCTTTACTCTCTTGAGTTGGCATGCAAGTGAATAGAAAGTACAAGAATTTTCTTCTGATGGAAGCCCCCATGTCCCTGTGGCTCCAGTTGGCTCATCACAATGGTATGGGCAAAAAATTGCAATTAGAGAAAACTGTACATCTGGATAGGGCACAGATTTGAAAGGCTTACTGTGGAGACTTTGGAGTGCGAATATATGAATGAGAATATATCAGCTCTCACACTGGCATCAGAAGTAGGGCACTGTGACTTTGCCCTTATGCTTGCTTTCCAAGCTTAATAAAAATGAAATTTGTGGATTTATAGGGTCAAAATGGTAATTTCAAACTTCAGAGCACCTTTTTTTCCATCAAAAAACCCCACAAACTTTGCTGAAATAATTTATACTCTCTAATACTTTTGATTTAATGAATTCTCATTTTCAAATGGAAAAAATGGTTATTTAAAAGATTCCTGACCTTTCTTTCTCAGGTCCAGACTGTGAGTGGTAGTGAGCCTGGATATCAGCTTCCTTCCAGGAGTGAAATTCCTCAGAAGTCATCAGCTGGAAGAACATAAAACATTTTTTCCAAGACCTGTGTCAAAGCCGTCACAGAAGTCTTTAATTTCTGTAATGTGTTTTGCATATTCTTACAACATACTGATTTACGGCAATGGGGAGGTTTGTGGATTTTAAGTTGTATTCACATGTATCTCAGATCAGTGGTTCCATCACAATTCCATGATATCATGCAGAATAAGGGAAGTTGCAAGGAGGGAAACAAATAGGAAGGAAAAAAAAAATTACAAATAAAACACAATCTGAGAAAATAGGAAGACACAGAAAAGAAGATAAATGTTGAAAAAAGCTAGTTCTGCAAAAGGGGATTGTAGCAGAGCAAGCTGCATGCAAACACTGAAGTCAGTCATCTTGCACCTTGAGGCAGCTGAAGATGAGCAGGGCTGGGTGTCCACAATGTGCCAAGCTCTGGGTGGCCCTGGGAGAGGTGTGTGGGGGCATAAGAGTGCGGGTGGCAAGGGGACAGGAGACCCTTTAGGAAAAGCTGAGGGAATTAGGCACTTTGCTGGACCTGGCTGAAGTGTGGCCTTTGGCTCTACCCCACAGCATCACAGAGAGCTGCACCCAAAGCCATGAACTGCTCAGAAAGGCCATGTTCCACACAGGTGGGCATAGTTCTGTTTAATGGTATGATTTAAGTTCCATGAAACCATTAAACAGGTATTCATATGTTGTAAAGCAGACAGAAATAATGAAATATATTATGGAGAGGGCCATCATTCATCCAATTAATTATGTTGCAACGTTCTTTTGATTGAACTATGGTTGTGAAATTACTCTCTGTCAGTATATTATCCTATGTTTAATGTATAGGATACAGCTGTTCAGGTTGGGATGATAGACCAGGGATGGTTTATTTCTGCAGACCTTGTTTCTGTAACTAAATCACCCTTTTATCTCTTGCGCAGTAGCCAGCAGGCACATGCTAGGGAAAGAGCACGGCAGACTTAATTGCTGTTCTCTGCAGTCCTGGCTCCCTTTAAAATTAAAAAATTAGTGCTTACAAAAGGTGGCAAGGCTGGAGTCTGCCAGAACCCCTGCAAAGAGCTATCGGAGGAACTCAGACTTCACCTGAGCTTCACCTCACACCCTTTGCTGGCATCTCTCCAGCATGGTGGATTGATGCTGGGATATTGCATTAAGGCCACTACAAAGCTGAAGTTTCCTCCTGGGCACTCAATCCCATTACTAATAGACAGAAACCCCAATGGCAAACTGGTGGTGGTCTCTCACCAGACTGTCCCCTCACCCCAGAAAGGGTTTGATGTTATTGATGCTCTGCTGGCTCAAGAGGGTCAGGGATGAAAAACTGCAAATCCAGCAAGGTCCAGAGCAGGACTTGTGATGGTGGGGGCTCCAGGTATTCTTTAAGGAAGAAGTTCTTTATGGTGAGGGTGGTGAGGCACTGGAATGGGTTGCCCAGGAAACTTGTGAGTGCTCCATCCCTGGCGGTGTTCAAGGCCGGGTTGGACAGAGCCTTGGGAGGCATGGTTTAGTGGGAGGTACCCCTGCCCATCTTATGGGGGTTGGAACTAGATGATCTTAAGGTCCTTTCCAACCCTAACAATTCTATGATTCCACGATTCTATGATCCTCCACTTCCAAAGCCAAGCGCATGAGCTATGGTTTTCCCAGGACTCAGACTGGGGAATAAATGTACAAAATCTAGTGTCTTGTGACAAGTAGAGACAGGTGAGAAGGATTTAATGGTCCTGTCTAGGCTTAAGCTCTATAAATCTAAGAAATGGTAGCACACAACTGCCCTGGCTAGGAGCTGGTAATTTATACTTCAGTTACATATTGTCAGCCGTAATTCTCAGTGGAGATGCCTGAACCTTCCTGTTTGCCACTACTGTGTTTGAGAAGATAGCACAGCTTTCAGCTAGAGCAATTCAATCCAGCCGGGTCTGTGCTGCAGGAGATTTGAGGCTGGGAGAGAAAACCCTGGCTCAGGACAAGCACAACATGTAACTTTTCATGGGCTGGAAAGTTCTGACAGAGCTCCCAAGTATCTGAATGTTTGGGGTTAACCCTTTGGCTGCCCCTGTGGTGTCACCCCAGGGCATTGCCCTGGAGATGTTGTCCATCACTGAGTGCATCCCATAGTCATAGCACACTCACTGGAGCTCTGGCTCACATTCCATCCTGTCCCATGCCATTCTGTGCCAGGAGTGTGCACACCTACCCCAGTACACCGCCAGGAGAGGGTGTTGAAAGGACACCCGAAGCACCCAGCTGAAATGTCACCTGTGCAAAAGCAGCCATGAGCACCCTGAACTAAAACCTTCCCTCTGAGCCTGGCAATTTGCAGTGCTTTCCCCATGGGAAGAAATAATGCTGTGGTAAATTTTGTCTTCCTATAAAATCTCCTGCATAAGGGAAACACAGATTTTCTGTCATAGGAGCATTTAAATAGGTACTTTTCAACTTGGTCGGCTTTCAATCTTGCAAGATGTTAATATTGTTATTGGTCTGATAATACCTTTCCATTACAGAAAAACAACCCTTCATAATCATTTACAGATTTTGTATTCTCAATCTTCCTGTCATATAGATAAATAAAGCTGGTTTTATAAATAATGGTATGGAGAAATTGATACATTTCCAAGGACAAAAAAGGAAGATCGAATTAGGGTTGGGTTTAATTGTTTCTGAGACCTGATCATTTTTTTTTGAATCATTACCATTTCAACATAAAATGGGTGTTTCCAAATCCTTGGCAATTTATAGAATCATAGAATAGTTAGGGTTGGAAAGGACCTTAAGATCATCTATTTCCAGCCCCCCTGCTATGGACAGGGACACCTCCCACTAAACCATGTCACCCAAGGCTCTATCCAACCTGGCCTTGAACATCGCCAGGGATGGAGCATTCACAAGTTTCCTGGGCAACCCATTCCAGTGCCTCACCACCCTTACAGTAAAGAATTTCTTCCTCATATCCAATCTAAACTTCCCCTGTTTAAGTTTGATTATTGATCGCTTCAGTTTGGTTGGGATTTTCTTTATAGGGCAAATGAGTCTGAAAACAGTTACCAATACCATAACAGAGCTGACAGTGAAATCTCCCTTCCTTATCTCACAGGCACTAATAAGTTTTGTCACTGTCATTGATTTAATTTCAAAGGTGTTAATTGCTTGGGGGGGGGGGTAGGTGAGCATGAGCACCACTTACATATGGAGCCACAGCACCCACTGCCACCCTTAGAGCCAACACAAACCTGTGAGTAACTTGGAAATATAGCAGTACTACAGCTGTTCCCCAGCAAGAAACCTCAATGTGAGGGCTTTAATAAAATAGGAATTATTTTCTGTAAAGTATTGCTGTGGTTTGCTATTGAACTAGCTGCTGTTGTTGTAAAGTACATGACATTGCCAAATCAGGGTTCTCTGGAAAATTTTCTTTTTTTGCATGTATTGTTTCATTGCTAACTGGTTTTAGAAACCTCGGTAGATAGTCCTGGAATGCATCTATCTTCTCCATCCTCTGTCATGAATTTCATTTTAGGCTGCATTTTTCTTCTTTTGGTTGTACATTATAGCACATCTCTCTCCAAGACAGAATTAGCTAGGAATGTGACATTAAATGGCAGGAGATTTCACATTAGTTATCTGTTCATTTATTTTCTGTCTTCCCTGCCTGTTTCTCACCCTTTGCCCACTTGAGTTTCATTATTAGTTGTTGAACCCAAGGAGCTCTGAAAATCTAATCTCAGAATATAAGGCTGAGTTCTCGCAGTCAATTCACCCAACAAAAGGCCTGACGAACTGTATCTCAGTTCTCTGGCAAGTCCTTTTCTTATTGGTTCTTGGGAGGCAAGGAAAGTAGCTTTTATAAATTCCCCCAGAAATCTAGTTCTGCTGCTTATATTGCTTTTTGTAACGTTTAACCTAGATTTACCTTGCTGCAATATTTTCTGTTATTTTTTTATCTTGTGCATGGCTGGACATGGGGCACATTTTGTCTTTCAGAACCACTGAGGTAAGAGGTAGCTTTGGTGGTCATCAAAACCTGGAGCAGGCTGCCCAAAGCTGTGTCCATCAAAAGAGACTCCAAACTGTCTCTAGGCAACAATCTGTGCTTTGGTTTTGTTCCCACAGTTTATTATGTATGTGAAGACTATCCCCAAGGTTCTGCTCTGTTCCCTCTCTTTCTAATTAAGTAGCACTACTTCATTTGGCTTCTCATTGTAGGTCAGGTCTTTCAGGCATCTGATCATCTGTGGTTCTAGTTAGGACCACATCTTCCTTGAAAATATGGTGGTAAAAAACGACAAATCATGCATCACGCAGGGCTTAGTGTTGGTTGTGCATCCCATTCCTGTTTGTACCAGAATGATGCTGTTGAGTCAGTTTGTAATTACATGTATCCCCAAGACCTTTCTCTTCAAGACGCTATCTAGCTACTTCTCCTTCATCTAGGCAGGATTATTGCTTATTGGATTTTGTCCTGATTTTCATTTAAATTTTCTAATATGGTAGAACCACTTTGAAGTCTAATCTTATTTTCCAGCATGCCTGCATACCTTTCCAGTTAGAAATTACCTGCAAATGTGATAAATGTACTCTGTCGCTCATCAGCCAGACATTTGCTGATAATGTTAAGTAGCACTAGGCTGGGAGAACACATTAGCTCTGTCCTCCTATTTTTGATGCTGAGCTTTCTGGTCTGCATTTTGGGTGATGGTAATCCACCCAACTTCTACATGGTTTATCAAAAGTCTGTTTCTTAGCCTCTCTTACCATGGGAGAGAGTGTTAACAGATTCACTAACCTCAGTTCTGCAAGATCTGCTATTCCTTTCTGTCCCCAGGCATGGCATCCACGGTCAGAGAAAGGGGGATAGTAGGGTTGCCATGAATTGTTCTAGACAGAATCATTCTTGTTGCTTATGTCCTGAGGATCTTCTGGAGATTTGCAAATACGTGGTTTGATTAATTGTTTCCAGGAACTGGATATTCACAAGGAGCATTACACAGCAAGTAGTGGATAAGCAACAATTTGTCCTTTTTAAGTCTTCCAGTCTCATTCTTCTTCCAACATTTCACAGAGATAGCAGCAGAGTGTTCTGAAATTACTCTACTTTTCCAAGAACTTCAGGAAAATTTCACTGGGCTCAGCTCATCTGAGAACATTTAACTTTTCTACCTGGCTCTTTTCTTTGCAGCCTGAGCTATTAACCTTGTGTCAATAATGTTAATAATGTTACATAGCTGATTGCAATTGTCCTTTTACCGAAAAGTAAAACACAACAGTAACAAAAAAAAACGAAAAGTAAAACAAAACAGTAAAAAAAAAAAAAAATTAAATGGTCTAGTTTTTCATTATTACTTGCCATAAACTTTATTCCTTATTGATTCATCACTCTTCTAGTCACTCTGTTGCTGCTGCAGGTCCATTCATATGGTAGACTCTCAGAAAGATTTGTGTTGGAAGGGACCTTAAAGACCATCTAGTTCCAAACCCCTGCCACAGACACCTCCCACCATACCACGTTGCTCCAAGCCCCAATCTGGCCTTGAACACCAGGGATGAGGCAGCCACAGGTTCTCTGGGCAACCTGTGCCAGTATCTCATCACCCTCATAGGGAAAGAACTTCTTTATGTCTAATGTAACCTGCCCTCTGTCAGTTTAAAGCCATTCCACCTCTTCCTGTCCCTACATCTGCTTGTCAAAAGTCCCTCTCCAGCTTTCTTGTTGGCCCCTTTAGACACTGGGAGCTGCTTTAAGGTCTCCCCAGGGCCCTCTCTTCTCCAGGCTGAACAAGCCCAACTCTTTCAGCCTGTCTTCCTTGGTACTGATTGTCCTGGCTAGATTTACACCTGTAAGTGCCTTGGCCCTCCTGATTTTCTCTGTATATGCTCATGCCATTTTTTTAATTTATTTTTTTTCAGTTCATGCCCTTAGTACCAGTTGAACTAGTTTCTGTTTTCTCTGTGCTCCCACCTTATTCTTGTGAACTACTAGTGCATTGGGCTTGTGGTGTTCTGTTGTTCCTTTGGACTTGGCATTGTGTTTATGCCATCAATATCAGTCCTTTAAGAAACTGCCATCTCTTAATTGCATTTTCTTCTAGCTCTCGAGTTACTTGCATACATCCTAAGATTACTCTCTTTATCATAATTTTTTAGCAGGCTATGTTTCTATCTTCACTTTCACACCTTTTCCTCTGTCAACAACAGTCTTAGGCGGAGCTTTGTCTCTACTTGCCTTCAGGTGATTCATCCACTCCCCTGGCACGTTGATACCAAGGCTTTTGTAGCAAAAAGAGTAGTTCCACCTCCATATGTTGTCAAGTAGAAGTAGTATGACTTTTTCCTGAGCTAGATAAAGCGAGACTTTTGCAGCCAGGCTAAGCAAGCATGATATAGTGCATTAGTGGTAAAGAAATGCAATCAGGAGCACAGTTACTGCTTCTGAAGTATGGTCTGGGTGCTAAAGCTTGTGGTTTCCCTAGGAAATGTGCTCAACCGGCAATATTTTCCTTGTTTAGGAGTTTACTGCAACCTGCAGTTAGTAATAAAGCATCTGACAAGATCCGGGATTTGCTCCCTTCATCCACTCCCTGTTTTATCCCAGGTCCAGGGATCAGTGGTGCCAGCCTGGCATGCACAGTTAAAAACCCAGCTCCAGCATCCCAGGTGATCTAATTTACCTGTTCAGATAATGCCAGTCCACATTTCAAGCCTGAAGCATTTGTAATGGACAAACATCACAGAACTTGGCGTAATGTGACAGCAAATAGGGTAAGGATGAACCTTCCCTATGCCGGCTGGGTGCTGCTGTCACAAAATGTTCCAAATGCCTTGTTTAAAGACCTGTCATCTCAAGCTTCAGACCTGCATGCTGTCATTAGCACTCACTATTAACAATCCAGGCACCTGAATTCAAGGGGGTTAAGAGGTTTATTTTAATTATTTCTGCTTGCAACCTAATCTGTATTAAGAAAAATCTTAATTACTTCACTAATAGCTCAGCCTTTTTTATGGATTTTCTGTTTCCATTAACCATTCCAATGTCTGCTGCCTTAGAGCATTGGTGCAGGGGCCTGACTGAGGGGTAGAGGGGTTTGTCATTTGCGGGTTCTTAAAGGCAGAAAAGTCAGCTATCAATAAAACCATTAAACTGCATTTTCTATTGCAAGCTTCAGAAAATGGTCATTAGTAAAAAAATCTTTGCATTTCACAGTAAAGTTGTGGCAAACATCTCTGTTTGAAATAACACATGCTGTATTTTGCTTGATTTAGTGCACTTAGCCAAACTGGAAAACAAACAGGCGCTGCTCCAGCCTTCAGCACTATCTAGTGAGAGGAGAAGTGTTAACATTTATTCCAAGGCAGTAAACATCATTAGCATGACCTTTTTTGAGATGTTTTAAAGAAAAAAAATACATATAATTTGCAATCTGGAAGTCTTTTCTCTCAGAAATATCTGAGCTTGCAACTCTCTTCAGGACATCCCTTTATATAACAGAGAAGCCAAATACTACCTTCAGCTTGGAAAGGCAGAAGGAAGAACTCCATGCCCTGATCACTCTACATTTCAGGGTGTTTTTATTAGTGCGTCAGAGGATACTCTGGCAGGTGGACCTGGAAAACTATCACAGGAGCTTACAAGCTTTTTCTGATTTTTTTTTTAACTCGCTTTTTCCTATGAATACATCAATGAAGAGCATGAGTGTCAGAAACCCTTAGGAATATCAGTGCCTGCTATGGACAACCAAATACTTAATTTCCATTTTAACATCCTGTGCAGTCTATGATATGAAGCAGGAAAGCAGGGTGAAGTGAAGGTAAGGGAATAGCTGGTGCTAATAGTACACTTTCAAGGTACCAAAAAGGTACATTCCTACCCTGCACAGGCTCTTCACTGGGGTATGAAAAAGCCTATTGTGGCACTGTATAGACATGATAGTACTGCTCTGCCTATTCCAAGGAGAGAGGTTCTAATGTCCTGAAGGTGATTTAATCTGTAAGAGACTGAACTTGCATTTTTAGAGATGCTGCTGCAGCGCCAGTACCTGAAGATACCCTTTTCAGGCATTGCCCGACACTCAGAGAAAGCCAAAGAATCATAGAAAAGTTAGGGTTGGCAAGGACATTAAAATCATTTAGTTCCAACCCCCCTGCCATGGGCAGAGACACCTCACACTAAACCATGCTACCCAAGGCTCTGTTCCACCTGGCCTTGAGCACCACCAGGGATGAAGCATTCACAGCTTCCCTGGGCAACACATTCCGGTGCTTCACCACCATTACAGTAAAGAATTTCTTCCTCATATCCAATCTAAACCTCCCCTGTTTAAGTTTGAATCCGTTACTCCTTGTCCTATCACTACAGATCCTAATGAAGAGTCCTCCCCAGCTTCCCTATAGACCCCTTTCAGGTATTGGAAGGCTGCTATGAGGTCTCCATGCAACCTTCTCTTCTCCAGGCTGAACAGACACAACTTTCTCATCCCATCTTCATACAGGAGGTGCCCCAGTCCCATGGTCATCCTCATGGCCCTCCTCTGGACTTGTTCCAACAGTTTCATGTGCTTTTTATGTTGAGGACACCAGAACTGCACACTGTATTCCAAGTGAGGTCTCACAAGAGCAGAGTAGAGGGGCAGAATCACCTCCCTCGACCTGCTGGTCACGCTCCTGTTGATGCAGCCCAGGTTACAGTTGGCTTTCTGGGCTGCAAGAGCACACTGCAGCCGGCTCATGTTCATTTTCTCATTGACCATCACCCCCAAGTCCTTCTGCGCAGGGCTGCTCTCAATCTCTTCTCAGCCTAACCCGTAGCTGTGCCTGGGATTGCTCCAACCCAGGTGTAAGACCTTGCACTTGTCATGGTTAAACTTTATCAGATTGGCATCAGCCCACCTCACAAGCATGTCAAGGTCCCTCTGGATGGCATTCCTTCCTTCCAACATATCAACCAAACC
>JAOEHX010036275.1:4143-20979 GCA_025448015.1 Bolborhynchus lineola
AAGGTTCTGGAGCCCGCGGGGGTGGGGGGGTCGGGGCGGGGGGACCGGCGGCCTCCCGGTGGCGCGGGCGCGGTCCGGCTCCGCGCCCCTCCCGGTTAGCGGTAGGCGCGGTAACGAGCCGGGGCAGCGGTGGCACTTGGCGTCCGGCTCCGAAGTAGCTGACCTGGGCTGAGTCTGCCTCTCCTGTGCCGGCCCGGCGCGAGGAACCTCTTGCAGCCCTCCGGGAGAGGAGCGGTGTCTGAGGAGGCGAACAGGCGGTGCCAGTTCTGAGGCGGCATCGCCCAAAGCCCCCTGAGCTTTTCCGGCTGAGGCTTCAACTTCTAAACAATTGTAACTTTCTATTCGTTTTCGGTGGCAAACATGTCAGAATAGGTGATGTAAAGTGGGTGTATCAGCCTCATGAGGAAGAGCCCTTTTCCGCCTCTATTTTGGGCATACCCCTTCATTTTCATCTTCTGCCCTGTTGCTTTTAGCGTTGCTACTGTTGTCACTCATCTACCTCTGTGTGTTTAGGGTGGAAGGAGGAGACAATTACTTATGTTTTGCTTGCTGGTGTTACCGATGGCAGATCAGGAGAGGATGACTTGTTGTTCGTTTCTTTAATTCCACTGAGAAAAGCCATAATACTTATCCCGAAGATCAGCTGTTTGACAACAAGGCAAGCTTGGTTTTTAATGTTTGGGGCAATGATGTTCTCAAGTAATGTTTCATTAGAGCAAGTGATTTGATAGCAAATAGACTATTTCTTTATTTCAGATATTCTTCACTAATGCACACATCCATGTGATTTTAGCTGTAATATTCTGGTGAGAATGTAACCTCTGCTTCATAGATGTAAATAACTACATAGCAAACAGCACTTTCAAAATCTGGATAAGTACTGGATAATTAAATGTTTAGAAGATCCAGTATTGTACAGGACATTAAAATAGCTGATGCTTTAGGGGAATCAGTTATTTGCAAACTAGTTTGAATGATGCATTCGAGATGGAACAGCAATACATGCTGTTACAAGAACCTTGTGTGTTGGAGGCATCGATAGCTACTCAGATACTGGCAAGATGCTGACTTGCTGGTCTGTTTGAAGGTGATGGGGCTGCAATAACTGCAGTCCCCTCACTGTGTTGATGGAATTCCTCGCTGCTTGTATATGGAGGTAATTACTGCGGTTGACCGAAGCTGGTTTAGAGTGCCATTCACCCAAACATGGTACTGCTGCTTTAGATGGTATTGCCCGAGTCTTTCTGGGGACATCTAAACTGGCTGTGACAGCAGTGCGTGGAGCTGGGCACGGCTTCAGTTCTGAGATGCTGCTGTCTTGGAAAATGTTGCTGAATGGGTTTCTGGAGTCCCTGGTGGTGTTAGAGGCTTTTGGATAATTTTAACTTCACAAAAAGAAAAAAAAAAAAAAAGAAAATCTGGAATTTCTGTTAAAGACATAAGGAGAAAAAAAGTGAAGTGCATGCTTAATGCTTTGTATGTCAGTTTATTTTAATAGCAGTAATGTTCTGTCGAGTACTGGGTAACTTCACTATGTGAGTACTGGTGGAAATTGGTTCTTTAAACTAAAAGCTTGAGATATACCCCTATAGAAATAAGAGTTTTGGCTCAAGTGCTGTGACTGACACTTGTCTTTCAGCAAACATCTGCAAAAGAGGAACCTGCATCTGCTTTGTCTGCTTATAAGGATCTCTTATAAGGATCCCTGCATCTGCTTTGTCTGCTTATAAGGATCTGCTTATAAGGATCTCTTCAAATTAATAGTAGAAAAAGAACTAGTTTACTTCGCAAGAATGTTGAGGGTGTTAAGCTGACATGTTGAGGGTGTTAAGCTCTATGGTGTTAAGCTGACATGTTGAGTCTAAGTTTTTCATAACAAGTTATTGTCAGTTTGTATTAAGTTTTCTACATCTTTCTGCCCTCTCAGCTGCATTATCTTGAGATGAAATCTTGCCACCACAAAGCAATGTTTAGCAGAAAATTCAACCTTTTGAAAAATATGAAAAATAGCTGGGAAATAAAGATTTCCTGAGTAGAATCTCAAGTACCTTGAAGAGTTTTGTACTATTTCCATGCTTGCTGGGTGGTTACGAACAATCAGAGATGAGACTTGGTGTATTATTTTTGTACCACAGTATTTTCCTGAGCTCTTAAAGCTGTGATGTTATCAAGTGGATGGCAATGCCATGCAGCCACTTGTGTAGTTTCTGTATGGCAAGTACATTGCCAAGTATGTTGTTTATCTCTTAAGGCTGCATAGAAACTGCTCCAAAATGTTTTAAAATTGATTGCAAGCAAGTCACGTGCTTCATTTTTGAAATTGTTCAGGATTAAGTGACAAACTTGTAGTTGCCTTCACTAAAGCATGGATCTTATGAGCTAGCACCACACAACAAATCTTGATGTCAGTGGAGCATTTAAATTATCTTTTGCTTCTTTATTGCTTGTGTGTCACCAACTCAGTTTTGAAGCTTAAAAAGGCTAGTTTCTTCTTACTGATACTAGCAAATATTTCCATGCTTGGTCTTGCTTTCCTATAATCCTTTATTTAATTTTCAGTAAATCAGAACTAAAGTGCAGTTATTCTTGGGTTTCCTTCACTGCTACTGATTATTTTCCAGTAAATGAGACTGTTGTGGTGATAACATGGAGGGAAGCATGTACTGTGATTTACGCTGTACCTTTGAAAGATGAGACGGGATTTTTATTTGAAAATGGGAAAACCCTTCATTTCAGACGAAATAAATGAAAACCTAAGACACTGAAGATGCAAAGAAGAACCAGTTCATCTTTCTTCTGCCAGTTTTCTGGGCTTTGTGCAGAGTGGTTCCTCTACAGCCCTGTTTAGGTGTTGGTGGGGAAACAAAGAGTTTTCGTTCTTACAAGAGTTGTAATTGGCTGTGGTTGGACTCCTTATGGTAGTGCTCAGCATGTAGTGCACTCCTGTGCATGCTGTTCTGTGTGTGAGAGTATTGGAAGATGTCGTGCCTCCATCTGAGCTGAAATAACAATGTTTTTGTAAGGAGGCTGTGTGAGCAAATCCATGTCATACAATGAAAGCTCTTTTACATACTGGGTTCAGCATTGTTGCGCTCATTAGCACAGTGCAGTAGGTCTGGTCTGGGAGATCTAACTGGTCAAATATTAGTGAATGTGATCTTGGGTTCACTTTTCAGAATTTCATTGAACAATTTAGAGAAACTTTAGAGTACAGATTAACAGATCAAAGCTTTTAGTGGTTAGATTGCTGTTGTGTTCCTCAAATTCTTCCTCCGGGGAGATAAACAGAGCTCAATATTGCTGTTGGTGGGCCAGGATTTCATCCTGGAAATACCAAATCATTTCCTTTAAATCAGGATATGATATATGAACTTAGTGCTGTCGAGTCAGTGCCCTGTTAAGACAGGAAGTGAAGACGTTTTAATTGTAGAGGAGAGTTGATGGTATCTGTTGCAGCTATAAACTTCAGGAAAGCAGCAGTGGATGATAGTTCAGCGTTATGCCATGGTATTCTGTAAAACTGTAAGTGATAGAACTAAAAATTCCTTCTGTTATTTAAAACATACACAAATAATCCATCATGCTCACATCCCAAGAGGCAGAAGACTTAAAAAATGCATTGCAGCCAGCTAACTGGCCTCTTAGCAGGCTGAGGTATTTGGGAGTATGAGCTGTGCAGAGCACACAGCTGTTGCCACAATAGCTTTTCTCCAGCTGTCATGCAGAGGTCTGTCACAAAATACCCCACATTCCCTTCTAACTCAGCCTTTTGTAATATTCAGGTTTCCTTGCTCAAAGGGAGTACAGCCTAGCCAATATCTCATCACTCTGCATTTTTCTATCCTCCAGTTGCGATTTACTTCATACTTATTTTTTGTGTTAAACTGAACAATGTGTAGCTAGTTGTAGCAGTATACAGCAAGAAAGCCACTAATGCTTTATTCTTTCAAATCTGCTCTGCAAAATAGTGAATGATTTTGATCAGAATTGGTAATGTTGTTTGTTGTACTCGTTTTCCTCTTCATAAAACTATGGCTTTTGGTTTGTGACAGTGATGTGTGTTTTTGTGTACTAAGTAAACTTTTGTGACTTACAAGACTGTATTGGTTAAGAATGTATGTAGGGGTTCAGTGTTTGCTTTTGTTTGTTTACTGTTTTCATGATTTACAAGCTTAATACTTAGTGTCAAATCTGTAAAATAAAATATTTTCCTACTGCTCTTAAACTGCCAGTAAAAAGTTGTAATTTGAGCTAAGGTTACTGTTCTAACTAGAGAGTAAAATGAGTTGGATGTAGATTGCTTGTCTCTTTAATGTTAATGTCAGACACTAGTCTGAAAGCAAGCATATATGACTTGCAGATGGGTGGTGAGCAGCTGTTCAGACTTTTTCCCCCCTTTTTCCTTTCTTTTTCCAAGATGCTACTTTCACAAGACTGTTAGTTCTCATTAACTAGCAATAAAGCTAAAGGTGGGTTATCTCAAAATATCCTTTATCTCTGATATAGCTGTTAGACAAGAAAATAGCTTGTTCTGAATTTGGTGGTAAAGCTCTAAAATAGAGTAGTAAAGCAGATTGAAAAGCAACAACTGAAAATGCAGCTGGTGTTGGAGTTGGCATGCTGGATGTTTGACAGACCCCCGTGTCTTAGTGTACCACTTTTGTATGCTAGTCTTGGGGCATGTGCAAATCCCTCGGCAGTTTCTAGGTATTCTGACTAACCGTTGCTGACCATCAGAAAAAATGTTCTTCAAGTAAGCCCATAAGAAAATCAAAGGAATTAAATGCCATGAATTCCAGGCTGCGGATTCATGCAGGGCTACGCTGGGGCTGGTATGCTTACATTTTGATAAAGCGTGGGGCCTTCTTACGGTGAGTAGTGCAATGTAATTCAAGGTGGCAAAATACAGTTTAGGAGAGTGAGCAACTGATTGTTGGCATCTGTTGAGGTTAAAGGTGGGAAATAAAAATCCTAATAAAAACAAACACTTGTGATGCACTCACCTGGAATAATAAGGGCTGCTTGTTGCTCTTCTTGTGAAGCTCGAGCTGCTTGGCTCCTTGCATCCCAGGGCGCTGCTACCAAACAAAAAGATTTGTCTCACTCCAGTTAGTTGTACATCTACAGCCTGGGAAATGTAGTAGATGAGTTCAGGCTTAAATTGCAGGCAAGAAGGAAGCATTGGTTGGCATGTTACTGTTCTGTATAGCTAGCAATGTTGTAATGCATTGTAATTTAGCCCGCAGGGACACCGTGCATTACCGTGCATGTGGCTGAATGAGCTGAGCTGGGTTCCAAAGCTGGCATAAATTTGGAGTAGTGCTTAAATTTTGAGATGCTCATCATTCTGATTTTGAGGAATTTACAGTCCTTTCCCAAAGTGAAATTCCTTTGGGATAACTTAAACCACACTGCAGTCAGGAAGTACCTTTCCATGTGTTAACCCCTAGCAGCAGTTGCTTATATAGCAGGTAAATATTGATGTACCTTTTGGTTATCAGGTTGTCTTCTACTGCCAGTTGCACAAAAAGTACTGGCACAGCTTCCTGAATTCCTGGCCGGTGTGCCCTTTGCACTCTTGGGGATGAATAGGCACCTGCTGGCCTGTAACCCTGTTCCTCCTTTCTGTGCTACAGGGAGAGGCTTCTGGTTTTGGCTGGAGCTCCAAATTCTGGTATTCAGTAGTGGTGGTAGAGGGTGGCTCATGTAGGTAGGGCCTGTATATTCAGAGAATTCTGAAGGACCTGAATGGCTCATGTTTGTATACCTTGTGCAACTTGTCTGCATTTACTGAGTTACCAGCACTGAAAACATTGTGGCCGGATGCCTTTGATGTACCCCAAGATAAATAGCAGCTTCATGAAGTAAAATGTAACAGTCTTCTGATTAGCTGGTGGGAAGATAGTTTTTTTGCAGACCTTCCTAAACTGTTCATTCTTCAGGTCTAGGCTGGTGTGATGCAAATGGATAACTTTTGTGTTGGTTCTGATGATTCAGGTGGCTTACCTGCCCTGGTTTGGTAGTCTTGTCTTCAGTTATGGCCATAAGCACCATTAAAGGAAAATATAACATCCGGGTAAATGCAGCACTTGCTGTGCATGTGTTCTATTTCAAGAATAGGTAAAAAACTAGCATTAAAACTGAATTCTGGATCTATCTTTGATCAACCAAAACAAACTTATACTGAAAGGGGTAGAGTGAACTGGATCCCTGTTGAAAAGCTTAACTGCAAGTAATACTGGTAGGCAGTGTTTGTCTGAAAAGTGGTTTACCTTACAAAGTTGCTGGAGTTTTGTTTTGAAATGCTGACAGAAGGTACTGCTAGACTTTTGCTACAAATGTAGAGTTGAGTTGGATCCAGGTAAATGCAGTGAATGAGGCCCTTCTTTCCGATTTGCCTTGGACTGTAGCTTGCTTTACTCAGAGAGATAGCCCCCGTAATTTTTTTTTCCCTTGTTTTTTTTTTTTTTTTTTTTTTTTTTTTTTCTCCTCCCTTCTGTTCTTTGTCATTTTAATGTTTTCTCTTGCAGCTTAAGTGTAGCTGAAGCTTGGGTCCAGGGTAGCCTGTGTGGCATTTTGTGGAAGAAGGTAACACAAAAGAGGTTTCTTTCTGCTTTTTGTAACTTAATTACTTGGAGTAGATAGCAGACAAAAAGGATGTTTACTTAATCTGTTTGCTTTGCCTTTTCTTGCTTATTCTCCTCCTCCAACACAGCATGCCTATACTTCAGCTAGTCACATCCCGATGTGTAAACTGCCTGATACGCAGCCGTTGCTTCTAGATGGAGCTTCAATGAGGTAAAAATTGCTTGCCTTTTTTTTTTTTTTTTTTCCTTTTATAGGCTGCTGCTTTCACTAGGTTTCTTCTAAGAGGGCTGGCTGGAATGTAGTGCGCGGGCTGTTCATGATTAAGTTAAAGAAGGTCATGTATTCACTTTTGAAGTGCTTGATCTTTCAACTAATCAAGCACTGTACACAACGGCTGCCCCATCATTAAAGTGAGATCAGGGATTCTTATCTGCCACTGGAAAGGGAAAGGCTGGAGAACCTGGGCTTTAACTGTCCTTAAGGATACACAGAGCCTCAAACCTGAGCTGTGTGAGGGTTACTGGGGAGGACTGCAATGCACATCTCAAGTTAGGTGGGGAAGTACCGTAAGTTCTACTTAGAGATGGAGATCCTCTTGGGTGATTTCACTTCTGTGGTGAATTTTGTAATTTGTACAAATGTGCTTGCACAAAAGCTCACAAAGGACTGAAAAGGAGAAGGTGCCTCTGGAAGAGGCTTGTGTGAAGTTCCTCAAAACCAGGCTGGAAAGCGAGGGCCATGCTGAAGCTCAGTCAGAGCAGTGTGCTGGTGCAGCTGGAGAAACTGAAGTGAGGGCAATCTGGCCCTTTGTTTGCTTATGAGAAGGGACCACCAGTGGGAAGGCACAAGGCTAGGGAAATGTTTTTACACTTCAGGCCTGAAAAAACAGGGCTTTGCTGTAACTGAAGGTTTAATTTGATAAGCTAATACTACCAGTATGGAAAAATGCTCAGAAAGTCCCCACATTCCCCAGGCAACTCACTGCTGTAGCTATTTACTCCATCTAGTTCACTGAAACTCCACAAGGGATCAGAGTTAAAAATAACCAGGGAATGTTTTTACCCAGGATCAGTTACCCTGTCTGGCTCACTCTGCAGCTCAGCAAACAACTTCATCTGGCAGTTGTGCTCGTTTAACCAGACCTGTACCAGCTTCTCAGCTGTGTCCAGAAAGCAAACTATAGTTTCTGGTGAATATGGACAGGAGTGAGTTCAGACAGTAGGAATGTATGCAGAAGGGCACTCTTAAAGACAGCATGAAGTACTAGCTGCTAGGACCAGCTTGCATTAATAATTAACTGGAAGTTAGCACTGGCACAGAAAAATGCTACAGTTCAAGAAAAAAAACCTAGTATGACACTAAACCAAAGTACTCTACAAAGATCTTTATGCAGAAGACCTATGAGGAGTGTTATTTCTCAGTGGATTAATCCTAGGTACATATATTCATAGCTATCATGTGTGCCACTTTTCTAAAGTCTTTTAAGCCAGAATATAAACTGGAGCCTCCACACAATTTACAAGCAAATTATTTTTCCAGTCCTGTTCTGAGTTTCTTGTAACTGTAGTGATATAATAGGTTGTGTCACAAATTAATTATATTTGCTAGGAAAAGTAGAATTTTAAAATCACTGCAGTTACTGTTTTGAGTTTTTCTGCCAGAACTAACTTGCTCTGCTCATATTGCAGAGCATCTTAAGCATTTCTCATATAAGCAGGTAGAAATCTGTAAACTTGCAAGCAAATCTGAATATTTTGCTTTTTATGTGGTAAGTAGACCGTGAAATGGTAGGATGCCAGTGATAAATCTGTGTGAGAAATCTGGCATCTTTGGGTAGACAAGTGATTTGCTAAATTTCTTCTGTTATTAGACTTATTCTGTGTGAGGAAAGTAAGTGGGATTACAGTAACATGTGCTGCGTGAGGCAGGCCATTTCTAAATTGCGTGTTCCTGATAGTATTTCTGTGTTTATCGTTCATTTTATGAAAGTCCTTTATAATTGTGTGTAAAAAGTAGTTGTTGATAATATACTTGTGTATGTGCTACCAACTCTACCACTTAAGAACAAGATCGTGTCAAAAATGCGTACAATATTTTCCTCTATTAGCGAAGAAGTGAAAGTCTTCATTAGCAAAACTTGGTAAAAGTAGGTAGCCGTGATGTATTTAAGTGGATTCTGTCTTTGTGTGACCCAGTGTTACTAAGAATGCAATTATGAGTGTATTTTAACTTTGTCTTACAACTTCAGTCGCTGCTTAGATTTTTTTTTTTCCTAGCACTTTGAAGTCCTCCGGAAACATACTATCCTTGCACTTGAATCTTTATTCCACTGCCTTCCTGCAGGCCTCCTCAAACAGTGCTATCTGAATCTCAACCACATGTCCTGATAGAGATTTCCAAGATGCAAATACATATGCTGTTTCATTCTGAGTTCCCATACTTTGACTGATATTGTTCCTCCCTGTGAACCGGACACTCACCCTGCTAGGGATTATCAACTTGGGATCCTGCTTGGTGTGGGTAATATCCTTCCATGCTCAGCAGCGCTCCTGTAGTGGTGCAGTGAATTCTGAAAACTTTGATGGCAGGTTATATGCCATTATAAATAATTTCCAGACCTTCCAGTTTGAAAGTAAACCTGTGAGGCCAAAATACTTCCTAACACATAAGCAAGGTAAAAGCCTTGCTGTCTGAGATCAGTTAAATGAGAAGTTTTAAAATGTGGAGATGCATCTATTTCTGGCTTTGTATGGGTAAAGTGTGTGTGTGGTGGTGTTTTGTTTGTTTTGTGGTGTGATTATTAGTTTGTTTGTTTTGTTTCTAGAAATGAAGTGTTCTGCCTGTGACATCCTGTGGACAGACAGCTTTGAATAGCCTGCCTGGCTCTTAATAGGTTGTCACCAACCAACAGGGCTGTTGACTGCTTAGCTTTGGTTTGGATGCTTGTGCTTCCAGCTCTTTAAAGTCCAGAAGTCTTTTCCCATAAATGAAAGGAAAAGACATACTAAACCACTGTACAATATTGTGCATGGTTTAGCTGCTTCTCTAGCTTTCAGTGCAATGTTATTTTATTTCCTATGAGTGATACTAGCAACTGCTGAAGCACAGAACCTTCAAACTCTCATCTTGTTTTGTTGATGCAATAATTAAACATATGAACTGTATCCCATGCCTGGACTGTGGGAAGATTAATCACCTGGAGGCACTCCAGAACCATGAAGTAATCATCAGAAGGGGATTGGGCTGCTCACTGTAACTTTTTGAGCATGATTTTAGCATTAAATGTTACAGGTCTTCAGCTTGAAAGATAATTTAAGATTCTTCTGCTTCTAGAAGAGCATAACTTGCTCTGTTGCATTGCTTCAGCTGTTGGGGATGATGCTATAAAAATGATCACAGAAACCCAGGTATAAATCTCTATAGGTAATGTGGACTAACACAGATACACTGGGGCCTGTGTGCAGGCAGAGTGAATGAGGAAGGGATGGGACAGGCAGCAGCTTCTGCAACAGGTTAAGGTAAAGCGAATGGGGGAGGGATGGGACAGGCAGCAGCTTCTGCAGTAGGTTAACCACTGAAGAAGATGTGTGTACAACGGCATGAAGCCCTCTGCAGCAGGGGGGAAGTTAACCTGTTCCAGCTCTGCTCAAGTGGAGAATGAGACTGTAGAGTGGTTGCTCTTATCGTGTAGAGTGAACACAAGAAGAGTTGCAAAATGCCTCCTGTGTATGATACCGATGAGCGAGTCCTGTTACCTGATCAGAGGGTGTTCGGCTGAAGCCCCTCTGACTTCAGACTGTATCAGGTCAGCTAATGGAGCAAGAGGTTTCATTTCTTTCTGGTTCATCTGGAAATGTCAGGGCAGCTCTGAGGCTTCAAGCTACTGTTGTCTTCTGACTAGTCTACAGCAGGTGCCTGTGCATTTGTGAGGCTGCTAAGGCTGAAAGTTAGTTTACTGCCTGTCAGTGGGTTGGCTCTGATCCCCTTGGGTATTAGTTCTAAGAGCAATACTTTGTGTGAGAAGACTGTTAAACTGAGTGTTTTACTCTATCAGGGATGTTTTAAACCTGAAAAATTTCTTAATTTCTGTATCTGTGGCCTAAATCTAGTAACTTTAGAAAATGCTTCATCTCCTATGGAGTCTCTGCTTTCTTTCTATCTTGCTGGAAAGGTACGCTCAAATATATTGCTGCATACATCTCAACTTCTTTGAAATTAAAAATGACACTTCAAAGCTCAGCTTTTGAAGTAGTTAAAGACACTTTGCTGTTTAGAATGTTTTACACCCGTTAGAATGGATATAGTGCGTATCAGGTAACCAAAGGATTTTATAGTTTTGTGTGTGTGTCTGTGAAACTAATTTTTATTTGTGTGTCTTTACAAAGGTTAATGAAACTCACTAATATCTGTAAATTTGAAATTGGCCAGTATCTATGTTGGTTGGACTGTATGGGCAAAGAGCCTCAGATCAGTTGACATCTTTGTCCCAGTATTATTTACCTTCTTGCAAGTAGGTTACATTCCACGCATTTTTAATAGTGGCTTCACCTCCTCCATAGCTGCTTTGACTTGTTTTGTGGAAGGACTTGAATATTTCAACTGACATGCAGAAGTCTTCTCCCCAAAAAAGGAAACTGATAGTAGAATTGTTCACTTTGAGCAGAATTTGAAGATAATGTGACCTGTGCTGACTGGATGTCTGCTCAGTGGAGCTGTGACCCAGGGTTTTAAAATCCCAATGAGTTAGGGATTTTGCTCAAGGTTTGAGAGTTTGGCATCTTTGCTATTTTAAGAGCTAAAATGACACCTTGGAATTCTGTGTTCTCTGCATTCTTTCAATTGGCAAATATTCTGAAGAAAATAAACAAAAGCCCTGCATCTCTTGATGTGATCTCCCTAAAAAAGACCCTGGCTGTCTCCCAGCATGAGGGAAGGTGGTGATCTGGAAGAATTTGTTCAGGATGATTGCAGAAGATAAATAATTTAAGTTGCAGCCACTTGCTTCAGACTACATAATTGAGACTGAGTTTTCTAACAGCTGAACAGCTTATATTAAAACTTAAAGCATTTCCTGCAGTGCACGTACTTTAGGTGGCTGTTCTGCACATCAGGACTTCTATGCCAATTGAGCAGCCCCAAAAATTTAAGTTTTTCCCTGGTGCTAGTCTTTACAAGATGCTACTGTGATAGTTTAACAGTACTCAGCTAGATCTTAATCATCTTTATGTAACTTTTCCCTGAATGGATTATGATCCTTCTGGTCTCTCCCGAATCTAGAAACTACATGAAGTGTAGTTAGTGAAAGGAATTGTGATTCTGCTGGGCAAAACCCCAGGTTTGTGCTAATTCTGTGATTGCTGGCTGAACACCTCTGAATTGGAGCACTGAGTTTTTGCTGGTTTCCATGCTAATACTTTTCTGAGTGTGTGTTGTTGCAAATCAGTGGCTGCCTGCTCTCCTGGCAGTGGGCTACCATAGCAATTCATAGGAAAGTATGTTTAGGTTTGCTTTATGTCTTGTCTTCATGATCTGAGAATAATTTCCTAAACCTGAAGCACGTAGGCTTTCAGTGCCAGAATGTATTTGAAAAGAACTTTGTTGTAACTCTGCTTGTGTTCTAAAAAAGCCCCCAAATCAACAACACATTAGTAGTCTTGATTTTGTTCAGCAAGCCTGTAATGCGTATGGCCTATTTTACCAGTTTTGAGTTTTGGTCTTTATGAAAGATGGCTTTTAACACATGCACAGGAAATGAGTCTAGAAAACTTTAAAATACATTATAATGCTGGAAGAAAGCTCAAAAGAGAAACTATTTGTCTTGTCTTGGCAACATCCACCCTGTCTTTGTAAATAACATTAGCTTAGCTGTATGTTGAAAGCTGGCAAAGCTGTGTGATGGTAATGCTGTGTTTAGAGGTACATTCACACTTGGCTACGTGCAAGTTAATGAATAAGATAAGGTGTTCTGTAGAGTTTCTGCTTGTCATACTGATGTACTGCCTGTCCAGAGACGTCACCTGTGATTACTGGAATTCTGAATAGCACTGAATAGTCCATTATTCTAAGTATGATGGAAGTTGAAGAACCTGTTTCTAATCTATAAAAATGAGAGAAACTAATGTGCTTTCCTGTGGTTTCGGTGCAGAAGGCTGGCTGCCTGTGCATTCCACACTCTGTTTTCTCTTCACTGAATGTGTTTACCGCAAGATCACTACTTGGTAGAATACGGGAGCGGAAATAGCAGTAGGTTTCTCAAAAAAACCAACAAAACCCCCTCTGATCAAACCCTGTGCATTCTAAAACCTTCTTCTGAAGTAAACAAATTGAAGGTCTTTGTACACTACTCACACATTTAAAGATAGCTTTCACTACACTGCTACCTCCTGACACCTTTAAACAGAACATTTGCTCAAGAAAGCAATCAAATAATGATATTCTCTGCTTATTTAGAGTCATACTTTATTGTGTGTGCTTGTTGGACGGGGGAAGAATATTGCTCATTACAGTTTGAAATTAGAACTTGCTGTAGATATTATTTTTTTATTGAAAATGGATGCTTTTAGGTGATGGAGTATGTTCTTTCCTTCAGGACAAGATGTCTTCAGCTGTCTTCCCCACTAGATGTGCGATACTGCCACTTTTTCAGGTGCTCCTAAGCTGTTAAAGTACTAAATGGCTATGGCATGCAATAAGTTTAGGTAGTTCAGTATGACTTCTTCACTTCTGTACATGTTTATGAATTGGGCTCAGATAATTTATCAGTTGCTCAGTTTCCATCAGTGTGTACTTGCTTGCAGAGAGGAGAACTTGAATTTGTTTTGTTTCTATTGGTTTTGTTTGGAGATTTTATGGTTTCTCTATATCATGCTGTCAAAACTACTGGGTTGTTTTCTCCTTGCACTTTGCATGGGATAGCTAATTCTTCTGGTGCTGTGCCTTCTGCACTATAGTATCAGCCTCCTCTTGGATTATGACCTCTGGAAATGAGGTGAGGAATGGATGTATTGCTTTGGAAAAGTCCAAAAGGCAGCTGAGAGACCAAGGTTACATTTCAGTAATGGCTTCCCTCCTGGAAAATCTTTCAAGTTGAAAGACTGTAAACTAGCATAGTGCAAATGATTATGGCATTTGGTGGTGGAAGTACAACTTCTCACTTTAAGATGATTAAGCAAAAAGGATCTTCCTTGTAAGTTGCTAATAGCCTATGTAGAAAACTAATACTTTCTGTGCTTTTTGCTGGATTCATACCAGTATTCTCTTTCTGAGCATCTTATCTGCTCTAAGAATATTGGTATAAGTAATTTTTTTTGTTTTTTTAAAGGCAAAATGTGTTAGTAGTGAACAAATTACTGAGTTGCTTTTGTGGCAGTGTCTGCTCACAGAATCTGTTCTGAAGAAGGTAACTTACTTTGCTGAAGATGTGTTATGGGTTAGTGTTTGTAAAATCAGGAGAGAGTGGCCTGTAGTAGAACCAACTTGTCTAAGATGGAGAAATATGACTAACATGATTGAGTTGTTTTTCATCAGCCCTTGTCCTCACTTTGATCATACTTTTACATGGTTTAGATAATCTGTTTACCAATGCTTTTCATGACCTATATTAATCTCATGCACCTGTGTTTTCCAGAGTGATGCATTTTTTGAACTGATGTCTGTAAAGGAATATTATGTAGAGAAGTCAACATGTATCCTCTAATGCAGGTGAAGTACATTATGTGATCTATCTGTTCTGTGTAGGCTGGCAGGAACTCATAAGTTTAGAAAACAAATTTATTTGAGAATGTATGTAAATTCTTTGTAAGAATGAGAGCACACAGGGGACAGAAGGGAAATCGCCTTGCTGGAAACCCCTGCAGTGAATCTTGACTGCATGCTGTTACTAAACTTTGAAGATCACACCTTTAATGAACCTAAAAATCCAAAAGCCTGCCAGTCTTGAGGATGGGGTGAGGAACTAGTCAACATGAGTATGGTGTAGGAGAATAACATCCTTTGAATTTTTAGTGGTGTGTCCCCTCCTTATTTTCCCTTAAAACTTGAAAGCCTCCTAAAATACAAGATTGTGTTTTACTGAAATTGGGAGTAGCAGGAGAGAGAGAGAATAATTTAATCTATTCAAATGAAATTTGATGAAGAGCTGTTGTTTAGGCTTTGCATGGATATACATAGGTGGCTCTGAAGGTTTAACTGTGCTCCTCTTAGTAACAAATGCCAACAGAAAATGGGGCTTAAATGTGTCCAGATAAACATACAAAGATGCAATGTTGCAGAAGAATGAGGTTAATATTTTGCTTAAGTGAATTGAGCTCAGTTCTGTTGTATGTGAACTGACAGTGTTCTGCCCTCTTGTAGTTGGGATGTGGTATTTCCATGAAGTGAAGCATGTGAAAGAATAAGGTGCCATCAACAAATGGGATTCTAAGGTCTGCGTGACTCTAGCAAATGTTTCTGGCTCAAACTGTGAATTCCCTGAACAAGGGATTGCCTGTGGATGTAGTGTTTAATGCAAATCATGTTTTTTTATCTGTTACTTAGAATCAGCTCCACCATGGGAAGTGATGCTGCTTGGTGTAAAACTGCTGCAGTCTTTCATTTGCCTTCTTTACTGCTACCATAAATGGCCATACTGTAAAAACATTTATTGACTGCATATGGTGTTTGATTATGTTAGCACCTCAGCTGAATGTTTGCTTGCAGTTTCTTGATGTGGTTTGTAATAGATGTGGCTTTTTGTAATGTCAGAGTAGGTATTTGCCCATAAAACTGCAGTTTGTGACGCTGTTTGCAAAGCAGATCTTAACACAAGAACAAGTCTGCTAACGCTTGTTTTTAGCATGCCTTGTTTCTGGATTTTGATAGTTGAATGAGTGTGTTGCCTTTCAGGACATGGTTTTATTTTTTGCCTTAGTTATAACAGAACTGGGTTTGGGAGTAATTATAATCTTACTGAGATGAAACTGTCCTTGTGATTGAGACAATAAATTCTCTAAAAGTGTAAAAAGCAGGATTACCACTTAACTGCTCAGGTCCTGTAGTTCAAAGATCATGTGAAATATAAATCTAACATTATTAATGCTGTAGATGTTAGATAGTGTTGGTTATATCTACCTCCCTATTCCAAGCAAAAAGTAAGCTCTCAGTTTCCTGTATGTTTCCCTGCCCTGTGGTTTGGGGTGATGCTGACTCAGAGCGGTGCTGCTCCTGCAGGTGCAGAAACAAAGGGGAAGAAACACTGTGGTTAGTTTTAGTATAACCAAATATTTTGCTGGTAAATATTTAATATTTTTTTTTTTTTTTTTTTTTTTTTAGATGACAACTGATGCTTGCTTTAAAGTGTAGACAATAATGGAGGGAAAAGCATTTTTAATAAAACTTGAACATAAACGTGTTTCCATTGACACTCTCTTCACTTTAGCTTTTAAAGTTGCTGAGGCTGAAATTCTAGAATTGCTTAAGAGCATTTTAATTGTGCTTACTGGGGCTTTAGGATATCTTCCTTTTCCCCTTAGATCAGCTACCAAGCTAAGTTTAGCAAGACAGTGCTTGTAACCAGTTCTGCACTATGAAATCTTGCTCACATGTCAGGATTAGCAACTGTAAAGCAAGTCAGTAAGTTTCTGGTTTCTGGAATTTGAGTCTGTACACATTTCCCCATGTGAAAGTTGTGACAGTGTTGGTCATGTTGTGTTTTTGAAGTCTTCCTTAATTGGGATGATAATGCCATTCAAGAACTTGCTTCTGTCAACCTCCTAGTAAACATTCCTGTTGTGAATGATTTGTCTTCATGGTCACCCTGCTGCTGGGGTGTGCCTGCATGCAGTTGTTTCCTTGATGAGTGAAAGGGGGGCCATGCATGTATCCTCTGACTGGAAAGCATCTCACTCTTGTTTGTTGTGTGATTCTGATGTTGATGCAACTTCATGCACACTACAAAAAAATTTGGGTAAAATAGGTACTGCCCAGTTTGATACCCTTCAGCTAAGAGTAAACAACTATGGTTTGGGGGTGAGGTACACAGAAAATGTTAGGTTGTACAGAAACTTCAGGTGCTGGTCTGCAAATTCGCTGGCTTAAAAGTGAATTCACTGATTCTGAGCAACTCTGTGCCACTGAGACGTGGATGTAAGTGTAGCACAAGCATGGGGACTGGAGCTTCTGTGGAACAGTATGCTTGAGTTGGCTTGTAGAGCATGCTGATGCCAAACAGAATGGTAACTTCTAAGCTTTCCCAACCATGTGGTTGGTGGT
>JAOEHX010036275.1:25385-36425 GCA_025448015.1 Bolborhynchus lineola
AAGAATTTTGTAGGTGCTTACTGGCATTAAAAGGCATTAATTCAAGGCATTACAAAGAAGTCTTAACAGGCAGTGAAAGGGTATGTTCTCTGATCTGCGTCACCAGGAAGTAAGTATTCAAAAGGCCAAATTTTAATGCATGTATTTGCCTAAAACAGGTCTCTGTGAATGTACTTGGTGTTTGGTGTGGTTTGGTTTTGAGAAATTTGAGAATTAGAAATTGGAAGCAAATATTCACAGGCTGGTGAGCTGCTAATATGGAGTTGATGTACAGCGTGGAAAGTTTTAAGCGAGTAACTGAAAGGAGAGGTAAGCATAGTGCAAATTCAGTTTGAGTTTAAAAGATAAAAGCTGTTTTAGAACAAGTATCAGTCTGCTGGCTTTTAAAGAAGGTAGTGTTTTAAAAGGTGTTCACATGTTACGTGTATGTAACTAGTACCCACTCTATCTATAGAGTCATAGAATCATAGAATCATTTAGTTTGGAAAAGACCTTTAACGTCACCAAGTTTAAGTGTTGAGGCCTGCACTAATGCTTTACAAGTTACCCAACACTATGCTTAAGCTTGGCAGGGTGTTAGCAAAACAGCATGTAACTTTTCAATGAAGTAGCTGTAGCAGTTATTCCTTAAACTCTCTGTGAACTGAGCGGCTGCCTTCCTTAGTTTCAAGGACGTGCTCTCTTGCCCAGGGAAATGTGTTGTTGCTGGGGAGATTCTTAGGTTTTTTCCACAGGATCTTGTAATTATCTGCCCAGCAGTTAAACTCTCTAGATTTCTACCTGTAACCCTGAGCCTTTTTGCAAGGAAAAAGAAGGGAGGTTCTTTCCTCTGCTGCTGCAACCCATGCAGGGTTGGAAAAGGTAAAGTGCTTGATTCTAAGTAGCATTTAGGGGAAGGCCAAAAACTGTCAGGCAGTTTTTCAGGAGTCTTGAAAGGTGTAAAGGGCAGATGGATGTTCCCTTTCAGAGCACAAAAGTCAGTTTCATTTTAGTCTCATCTTCCTGAGTCTGAGTCCACTGTGTGACCTGCACAGTAAGTTGGTGCCTCAGAACCAACTTTTAAATCCCTAATGCGAGTTTATCCTGCTGAATTGTGGATAACATCTGTGGAATTTATTAGTGTATGTATATCTAGAGAAACATCATGGAAGTGAGTGGTTTTATGGTTACAAAGTTCAAGTGTTCAATTAGGAAATATGGAAATTAAAGGTATGTAGACAGGACGCAAGTATGTCTATTTGTTTGAAGATTGAAGATGGTTTATTCTCTGTACTCTTTCTCCCCTTGCTCTCCCTATCCTAACTCATGTTTCCCAGCACTTGTGAGGGAAGTAAAGTTAGTTTTGCTTTTAGGCCCTTTGGGTAGTGACCACAACAAAGGCTATAAAGAAAAAAGCTATATTATATTTGGATATATGCGGTAAATATATCTGTGCACTGAGCACAGATTTCTTAATAGTTTTCTTCATCTGATGTGCTCATTCAGTGATCACTGTATATCTAAAAGGGCAGGGAGTAGAAAGAGGAAGAGAGAAGAGTATATGGTCATGTAATAGGACTAACTAATATTTTGTTTAGCGTTTCCAGACCAGGCACTAGATCTTTACAATCCATGCATTGCATAAAAAGGTTAAGGGGAAGACTTGCCTAAACTTAAGTCAGATGTTGATTTTTGCATCCTACCATATTTTATTCAGAATTTAAGATCTATATCTCTCCTGTCCTCAGATTATGTGTTGGGGGGGGTAATATAATGGATGCACTTTGAGGCCACAAGAGGTTATTCAAGAATATTATGTTCTTTGTTGTGATTTTCTTCTTTAACAGAACTAAGATTTGATGAAGCAGGTACTTAATAACACTTAATATTGAATCAGTGTTATATGTATATGTAATGCTAGTTTTTCAAGAACAAATAAAGGAACTTTTCAACTTGTATATGAATTTTCAAAGGGTTTAACTTGTATAGGGCTTATGTCATCTGTCTTTTGCTATAACTTTCTCCAGTTTAATCTTCTTTTCTCTTTGTGTCTCAGTTTTTGCTGTTCATGAAATTATCAAGTGTTTCACATCACTGGATAATTGCAGTAACTGTAGTTACAAATTACTATTTCCCTGGATAGCCATAACAGTGTTGGCAATATACATTGGAACAGTGGGAAATAGTGTAAATGGAGGGAAGCATCAATTATTTACACACACTGCTGTCTTTCAATTTATATTTTTTGAAAGATGTGATCAGGTGCTTTTAACTTTTTGTGTAATTAAAAGAAAATAACTTTTAAAGATTTGTATGAATATGGGATAATTGGAGGAGGATATACCTGGCCTTGTCTAGCATGATCCAGTGTTTTATGCAGTATCTCTGCAGTCTGGTCTTTTATCAGCATAATTCAGGGCCTTTGGTCCCCACTCTCCCCAATGTTCAACACCAAAGTACTTCCCCTTATTCTGCAAAGTGTGACTGTTTATGCCAGCAAAGCCTGTTCATTGCTATCTCAGGCACTTCAGTTTAAAACAGCACTGTGTTGCGGTGGGTAGCTCCTGCAGCCTTCATGGTGTGGTTTTGTGTAGTGCCCAAGCCCTCTGCAGAGGTGGCACTGCCTGTTGATTAATGCCCCAGGAACATTAATCTCCTGCTCCCCCACCACCAACCAATTAGGCATGCCTGGAAACATGAGGTCCTAGTGAACCACCTGCTTTGGGGAGGTATATATTAGGTATTTAACAAGCTGGTCAAAGGCTATCTAATCAGTAGTGTGTAGGGGTTGTGTTTGTTTTGCTGTGACCCAAGTACACAGAACTCTGCAAAATACTAAATTTGTATGTTTTGCTGTTTCTGTTCCTTTATTTTGGAATGCATTCTGGATTTATTTTTGCTTCCAGAAGTAAGTCCAGGTTTTTTTCTGCATGTTTTCCAGCCAGGCAACTCAAAACATTTCAAAAGGAATGACTTGAGTGACCTCCTTTGTGATGTAAAAGAGTTTTTTTTGGTTAATCTCTTAAGGTGCTGATGCCCTAGTGCTGCTTTGCTTAATTACCAATTCTTCTGGGTGGGTTGGTTCTGTACTGGGGCCAGGGTAATGCTTGAGCAAGATTGCAGGTTACTGCCACCCATTCTCTAAGAGAATGTCTGTGATGGTATTGAATTTGCTTGAATCTCTAGGAACAGGGATGGACACGTAGGTTAAAACTCCTTGGAATGGTCTCTAATCCCTCTGAAACCTGGAGAAAGGGTGCAGTGTGACACTGTGGTCACATTAGTATGGACTTGTCTGTCGTGTCGTTCTTTCTAGGTAGAAGAGCTGAAGATGGAGGCTGTAAGATTTCCATGGGTGGCAAAGCAGTGAAGCTTTCAAGCTGATTTATGCAGTCAGTCATTTATGTCTTAATTCATTGTCTGAGAAAACTTATGTGGTGTAGCCAAGTACCTCAAACAGAAAGGTGTCCATTTATGGTCCTACTAACTGGCCAGGACACTAGAGCCTTACACGAAGGCACTGACTTCGTCTGTGACTTGGAACAAATGCCAGAAATACTCATTTAAATGAAGAAGGCTCTTTAGAAGAGAACTTGGTCTGGTTTCTGGCTTTTTCTGGGTGAAATATTTCTAATCTGGTCGATGTGGTATGTGATAGAGCTGCAGCTCATATGGTTACTTGTTCTATATCCATGGTGAGGACATGCCACTACAGATCGTGAATTGAAC
The DNA here is from genome assembly GCA_025448015.1 of Bolborhynchus lineola. Taxonomy (NCBI): domain Eukaryota; kingdom Metazoa; phylum Chordata; class Aves; order Psittaciformes; family Psittacidae; genus Bolborhynchus; species Bolborhynchus lineola. The sequence continues at coordinate 29,094 of JAOEHX010036275.1, forward strand.
TTTGCCTGTTGAGTGGGACAGGAGCAGACAAATGTTCTTGGTGAAGTGCAGAAGAAACAGGGAAAAATCTAGAGAAGAAATGATAGTGTTAGAGATAGCCTAAAGAAAAACTGCCAAAAGAAATACTCTGTCAAGTAGTACTTACAGCCTTGGAAATGTCTTGAGATCCTGTATTTTGGGTATTTGGGAATGTGCTCATGTCTAAAGCTGAAGCTTTGGTGTGTAGCATTCACCAGCATGTTTGGTTTAAGTTCTAACTTACAAATTATAGCTAGGAAGTATTTTGGGCTATTTGCAATACTGAAATTGTGGATGCTATTTAAATCCAGAGCTGGTCTGTAACTTCAGCTTGGAGGGTGGAAACCCTTCTATTTCCTTACCCTCACCCGGTTGAAACCAAAAATTTTAACATGTGGAAAAAATTTAAATAAGCAGCTGGTGGCTCTTTGAAATATTAAGTGTATATTTAGTAAATACAAATGAAGATTATAGACACAGCAAGGATGAATATATGTTTTGGCGTGTACCACTCCTTTAACTTACTCATAATGGTGTGCTTTCATTGTGCTTGGCTGCCTTTTGTTGCATGTTCTTCGAGCTTTGAATAAAGATAAAAGAAAGCACGTTATGCAACCTCTGGACTGCAGCTTACTGCAGTTCCCTGTTGATAGTGTCTGACTTCTTTCTTGCCTTAAAACTTCAATTTTGTTGCAAGAGAAATTAATCCAGTATTTTTTCAGCTTCTGGACCGTTGATGACCTTAAAAGGCTAAATGAGAAAAGCTGCATAAAACTTGTGAAACTGGATTGGGGTTCTCCATCTTTCAATGTAAGATGTCTTTAGTTAGGTAGTTGTTTTTATTAATTTATGGAGTGGGACTCCTAAGCTTGTAAATGAGTCCAGCTAATGGAATAATTCCCATATGTATGTTGAAGGCAGCAAAACAAAGGGGGAAGATGATAAACCGAAAGCAGGTTTTCACATGTTCTCTTTGCCAGAAGACTTGAGTGATTGAAACAATGATTTAAGGATTACCATTACCTTAAATGGAGAAAGACTGCTAGAGCAGTGTTCAGTGTAGTAGTGTCATCTGCCGAAAGTAGAAACTCCTGCGAAAGTCAGGAGACTGTGTTTGAAATACATTTCAAGATGACAAGTGTGTATATAGGAAGGGATTTTGGTGGTGGGTTGCCCAGTTGCAAGCGGTGTATGGTGTGGGGATGAGATTTTTTTGTTGCTGTTGTGATTTTGTTTCAATTTTTCCCTTCTGCAAAATGGCTTGCATCCTTGGCAGGCTTTCCCATCTCTGGACTTGATTGCCTCAGCAGTCTTAGAAAGAGGAAACCTAGAAAACGTCTTGCATAATATTTTGGGTAAATTGAATGGTTGATGAGACTACTGGGCTCAGCTTCTCGGTTCCCTTCTTGGAAGTGGGTGGAAAAGAGCCTTGATTCCATTAGTGATTAAGGGAGTGGTGTAACAGAAGAGTGTGTTCAAATTATTATCTTCGTAGAAGAAACTTAGTTTCTTCTAATTATTTCCTGCAGGCGATATCCAGCTGCGGTGGAGCTAACGGATTGTGACTTAGCTCCTATGATTCATCATAGAAACTCAACTGCTCCAGGAAGAGCAGATCTGTCAAAGTAGTCTGTTAAGGGATCACCGTAGAATGGTGCCATGTCCATCTGAGACACCTGCTGTAGCTTTCTGGTAGTTAAGTATTTTAGCAGGGCAACTGCTTTGAGGTGTTGGGACTTGCACATACTGCTTTCCTAAAGTAGGCAGCAGCAGGCAAGCCTGAGTATTCACATGCTGTGGTGTGTGCATGCTCCTCCAATTTGTCTGGACTCAGCATCAGTTTAAAACCAGTAGGTTGGCAGTAGTTTTCATCTGCTGGAATTGCATTCCTGTTAGTCTTATAAGCAGTTTTGCTGCAAACTCCTGGACCTTTACAAAGCCGGATATGCAAGTGTATGGTCTTGGGCTTGTTGGGTGTGCAGCCACCTTCCTGCTGTTGCATTCGGAAGTAAAGGTATGCAGCCTTCTGAAGTGCTTCAGTTCTTTTATCACTGTCTGTACAGCAGCAAAATCCATTTCTGCTCAGACTGATAAATACTGTGTCTGCTGCATCTAATTTTTGTAAATCAACACTGACTGAATGAGGCCTGCAAGCTATGGTTGATGTGTTCCCTGTGGCAAATAGTCCCAGTGCAATTTGGAAAGACTCCTTCAAAACCAGCAGCTCTTTCAGGCACATTAGTTTTGTCCAGTGCCTAAAGGTAAAACCACAGCGCTAATTGCAAACCTCTCCTGGAGTGGCTGTGACAGCAGGTTTGGAAGTGCAGCTCCATGGGAGGGAAGAAATTACACGTAAGTGGACTGTTAAATGGGGGAACTCCGGCATCTGCTCATCCTGAATTTGAGATGTGGCTGATGCTGGATCAGGACAACTTAATCTTGTTCCATTTTTTGAGGTACCCTGTTCCATGTCTCTGTAGCTAGTCTGGCATGCTCACTTTGTGTGTAGCTTCCTTTTGTTAGACAAACAAACAAAAAACTAAACCAAAAAGGGTGGAGGGAATCACAGAAATGCCTTGGAGATTACAGAACATGCTGCAGTTCTTGGCCCTTGGACAAATAATAAGGAAAATATGAAGAATTCCTCTGAGGTTATTATGGTTTTCTTCTTCTGACCTCTCTCAGTGAAAAGTATTGACCTTCTTGATGGAAACTTGCTGCTTTAGGTCGGCTACTAATACTAATTCATGAGAGTGAAGTAAATTGATTCCAAATTCTTCCTTTTATTTGAAACCTGGCATATTTTACCACTTTATGCATGTGAAGGGTCAGTCAGTAACTTTGAATTTTGCAGGATATGGAAATGTAAGTTAAAGCAGGAGAGGGATAGGGAGTAACTTCAGAGTGTGTGCTTTGTCTTCCAAATCACAAGCCTGAATTTCTAGATATGCCATGTTACCTCATGGTTTGGTTTTTTTTTTGTTTTGTTTTGTTTTTTTTTTTTTTATAAATATCCCTTTCTCTTTCCTTAATGAAACATATGACTTAAATTCCCTTTCTTGTGATCGTTCCTTCCGAAGTCAGATTTTGTAAATTATTTTATTTGCATATTAACATAAGTAAATTCCTCTTCCATCTTTCAAAGACTGTTAAAGGCTGCAGAAGACTTAAGACCTACTTTATAGTTTATGAATAAATTAATTCTTCAAAAACTCTGTTATTAAGTTTTGGGGCTGTGGTTTGTTGGGTATGTTGTTTGTTTTGTGAGGGTGGGGTTTTGGGAAGGGTTGGAGGGGAACGATTGCTTATCCTGGTGAATGTTTTAAACAAGGAGTATTTCATATCGAGAAATGACCACATTGACTTACATGTTATTAAAGGAGTGAATTGCAACATCTTATGTGTCACAGGTATCTCTGATGGGGCAGATTGCTAAGATTTTATACCTCTTGGAGGGGAACATGGTTTTGTTTTAGTGTTGTTGCTACCTAAGGGTAGCTGATTCCACAGTGGTGCTGCTGATGCAGGGTGACTGAAACTACTGTGTAGGTGCATCCTGAGAGGACAGTTTACTGATGTCTACTTAAAATGCAAAGGAGATGTGCAGAGTTGTTCAGTGTCTCTGCTTTAGGGGTCAGTAGTTTTTCAGTATGGGGCCAGAAACAATCACGGAATAGTTAGGGTTGGGAAGGATAAGATCATCTAGTTCCAACCCCCCTGCCATGAGGCAGGGACACCTCACACTAAACCATGTCACCCAAGGCTCTGCCCAACGTGGCCTCCAACACTGCCGGCGATGGAGCATTCACAACTTCCCTGGGCAACCCATTCCAATGCCTCACCACCCTTACAGTAAAGAATTTCTTCCTCATATCCAATCTAAACTTCCCCTGTTTAAGTTTGAACCCGTTATTCCTTGTCCTATCACTACAGTCCCTAATGAAGAGTCCCTCCCCAGCATCCTTTTAGGCCCCCTTCAGATACTGGAAGGCTGCTATGAGGTCTCCACGCAGCCTTCTCTTTTCTAGCCTGAACAGCCCCAACTTTCTCAGTCTGTCTTCATACAGGAGGTGCTCCAGTCCCATGATCATCCTCGTGGCCCTCCTCTGGATTTGTTCCAACAGTTCCATATCCTTTTTATGTTGAGGACATTGGAACTCCAAGCGATGTCTCATGAGAACAGAACAGAGGGGCAGGATCACCTCCTTCAACCTGCTGGTCATGCTCCTTTTGATGCAGTCCAGGATACCGTTGACTTTCTGGGCTGTGAGTGCACACTGAAGCTGGCTCATGTCAAATTTCTCATCTACCAACACCCCAGATCTCAATGAACAGATCAACAGCAACTTGTACATACTCCTCCTTATAGCCAACTGTGTGACAGTTTGTGGTGTAGGAACATGGGTTATGTATAGTATGCACAGCTGGTGAAGTGTGCTACAACTGGTGATGTGTTCCTGTAAGGCAGCTACAGCTGGATTGATGAGCTTTGAGGGAGAATCTGTATCCACACTGTTAGACCAGAAACCTAGTGCAGATGTGCCCAAATGGTGGGAGTCAGCTGGGTACAGTCAGGGCAGAGCACTGCAGCCAGCCCACATGGGCAACTTGCAATTGAAACTGGACAAGAACAAATACATCCGTACTAATAAAATTATATTTCCAAGAACTGAGTTCTCTGTGTTCTGTACTGGCCATCATGTCTGGAGAAGATTAGTAGGGTAGTGCTGTATTGCGCACTTTCCTTTGTCCCACTGCCCCAACTTCACATTTGTGAACTTGACTTTGATAAGTTTGGAGGAACAGAGTAGTGTTTTGTTGGAATCTTTGAATTTGTGTGATGAGAAAGTTCAGAGAGGAGTCTTAATTCTAACATGAGTATGGAGACGCACCCTATTTTTGGTGGTGTCTTCTATATACTAGAATGACACCCCCTTATTTTTGCTTCCTAGGAGCCATTATGTAGTTTTAAGACATTCCTATATCCTTACTGCCTTACAGGACTGAGTAGTGTACTCAGATAATATGCCTTCAGTTACTGTGGTGTTCATCTAGGTGTGTGCATGCCCAGTGTGCTTGATTTCTGAACTGTCAGGGTATACACATCACCAGTGCCTGCTTCATTGGGCACAGAGGAGAAGAACTTGATAAGAATTCAGATTTGTTTTGCCAATGTGCTTTAGCTTTGGGTGAAAATAACTTTGCTGTAGCTGCATGTGAGCTGAAAAGTCATCCTTTGAAATCTAGCCTTGTTGTCCTCAGATAGCACTGTTACTCCAGTATTTGATACTGGATCACCCAGTCTCTAGAAAATATGTACCAGGATGTGCTTTGCTCTGCAGTTTGGGTGATAAACAACAGACTGGCAGTATCTGGTAGAGTCTTGTGCTGAGGGAATGAGTGACACAGGCGTTCCATGGCTTTTTCTGCTTTCAGTAGTTTTGTTTTTGAAAGGGGTATATGCTTTGTCATTTAAACCAGGAGAGGAATCCTGGGAACAGGAGTAATACACTAAACTTTATTCACCTTTCAAAATGAGTGCTGTTTGTGCTGTGGGGAGCTGTTCCTAGAAGTTGTTATAAAACTGCTAGGGAATCCTAGAAACAGCTGGGAAAATCCTGGCACTTAGAAATTACTGTCTCTGGGAGCAGGAGAGAAAATCCTGGAAACTGAGAATTCCAGAAATTCTAAACCTTATCAGAAGTTCAGTGAAACTTAGCAGTTACTAGAGACCTAAAAAGCCACTAGAAACTGAAAGTTCTAGGAGTTACCAGAAGTCTCTAGAAAATGCTAGAAATTCTGTGGAAATCCAGTAAGTTCAGTGGCTCTGCTGGGCATTTGCTAAGAATATGGAAGCTGTTAACTATAACTTTTTTGGGTAAAATGGCAAACAGTTATACATGGGTAAAACCTGCTCATCTTCCTGAAGCTGCCAAGTGTACTGTTTTAACATCTTACTCGATGAGTGTCCTATATGTGCTTAACACACAAACTTGTTTTGTTTTCTGCAGTCCTATTTTGTTACGGATTATGATCCAACGATTGAAGACTCCTACACCAAGCAATGTGTGATAGATGAGAGAGCTGCGCGCTTGGACAGTAAGTAGCCTTGCTGAAGCATGGTACTGACAGCCTGTAGTTGTTGGTGCCTGTGTTTACATCTGTAGGCATAAAATGTAATGCAGGTAAACATCTGTGCAGCATGTGGGGTTTATGTAAGTGTATGGTTGATAAAAGCTTCCTACCTTTGTTTTATTAATAAGATACCCTGGATCTGAAGTTCTTATGCCCTAAGTATGTGTGTCTGTCTTTAAAGCAAATTGGACATTTTTTAAAGAATTATTCCCAAATCCATAGTGTCTACAAAATTAAGAGAATTTATGTGACTCCTGGCAGTTATCTGGGTGACGTGGTGGAGTGAAAAGCACATCACTTGCCTGTTGTGTGCAGTCTCTTCAAAGTGCAATATAAATGCTTTGCTTTGAAAGTTTCAGTTCTCCCTTGACAATGATTTCTGTCAGGACAAATCAGCACCTCACCCAAGTCTGTATAAGCATTTTCCAGCTGTTTCAGCTGGTTGTGAATTAGCCAAAGTCCACCAAATTTTATTATTCAATTTGTTTGGTAGGTCTTGAATTGTTCAGTCGGTCCAAAACCTGTTGGGAATCTTGGCAAAAACAGGATCTGTGAAAGGTGATTTCTGCTTAGTTATGATGGACAGGAGAGGCTGTAATCCTATTAGAAAGGATTTTGTTTCTTAGTCTATACTCTAAGAACATGAGCTATTGTAATCAGTGTTTTGCTTATCTTCAGTTCTGGATACAGCAGGACAAGAAGAATTTGGAGCTATGCGTGAACAGTACATGAGGACAGGGGAAGGTTTCCTGCTTGTTTTCTCAGTCACTGACAGAGGAAGGTAAGCCTGATGTCAAGTTATTAAACAAGTTGTAATTAATCTTGATTTATTATCCTTTACAATTTTAGTGGTTTTCCTTTATTAATAATCTCAAACAGAAACATTAAGTATGCGTTCACTTTTAGATTCTGACACTCAGCCCTGATGAAAACTCATTTTAAGCCAGTCACTTATTGAAAGTATCTGTTGAAATAGATGGCTTGAAAGCATACACACACACAAAAAAAAGGCAATTCAAGCTCTTCATTACAGTCCAGATTTCTGGTTTCCTGGTGTCCTGGGTTCAGCAGTAGCAGTCATTTTTCTCCTTCTTGGTAGCTCGTGCAGCACTGTGTTTTTGACTTTCAGCCTGGGAACAGTGCTGATAACACCAATGTTTTTAGTTATGGCTTAGTGAT
>JAOEHX010036276.1:0-11984 GCA_025448015.1 Bolborhynchus lineola
AAGGTGTTCCTGGAAAGGAGATGATCTTTAAAGTCACTTCCAACCCAAACCATTCTGTGATTCTATTCTATGAAGTCAACCCACACCAGAGAAAAATGTAAACAGGAGAGTTTTCCTGCTTACCCGAACACAGCTGAGCCCAGAGGATTCCCATAAGACCTTGCTTTCAGAAACCCAGTGGCTTCCCCGCCCTCCTGGAAGGTGCACCCCATCATTGTACAGCATGGACCGGCAGAAGCCGGCAGCAAGCTTCTCGCCCATGAGACAGGGAAACCTTTTTCAAATCTATCTACAAGTCTGCCCTGTGTTTAATACAGGCCTGCATGGCTTTATGTGCTGCCCAGGGTGCTCACCAAAGCCCACACATCCCAAAGCAGGGAATGAAGTCCCAGTTCTTTCTGAGGTGATGGACCTCAGCAGCAGTCTGGAGTCAGGAAGGAGGGACTTTTGCTCCTAATCTAGTACTGTAACCATGCTCCAGCCACACTTGTAGCTATTGCCTATTCATACAACAGCACACGTTAAAGTTTAAATTCAATGCAGAACACAATTCATCATCTAGCTGTTAACAGTACTACATATGGATGTTCAAACCAGGTTTACGTAACCCAATAGCAAGGCTACTACTATCTCACCAGAACAACCATTAAGATGAATGAACATCATAATTTTATCTGTTCACTTTCAGCTGTTGCCAGCCTTGTGCGGTTGTGAAGAACCTGCAAAAGCCACTTAGCAGCAATACTTGACAATTCTGCTTTAATTTACCCAGCCTCCAGCCTCCCTATTAAAGAATGCCAGTTATTTGCAAAATAATTTGTGAAAATGTGAATATGCCACGAGAAGGGAATGAAACCATTTCTCAGACTCTCGCTCCAGCCTTGCAAGAATTAATTCATCCTGTGAAAAAAGTGTTTCATTGAACTGCATGATACAAAAATGCATTTCTTCTGTAAAATCAGAAACATACTGCCCTGTGCTTTCCCCGTCCATATTCTGGTTAGTTTGCCCTCTCCTGACAGAGCCCATTCCATATCTCACTGTTACCTAATTGAATTAGCAACAGCTCACAGTAAGGAATTAAAAGAAAAAACTTCACAGTGTGATGAGCAGACTTTTACAAGTGCCATCATAACAGTGGAAGAAATAGAAACCTCTAAGAAATACCAGGAAGAATTATCAAAGCATCTTTGGGTCTCACATGCCAGAGCTACAGCTACAACTACCCACAGGCAACGCATTTTGCTGATCTTGAGGCTCATTAGTGGGAACACAGCTGTTTTCTCGGGGAAATTGTCAGCCTCTTGATGTAATACTAACGTGGTGGGGGGAAGCTGTTTTAATTACCACCTGGAAATAAACAGCAAGTGTTTACAAGTGGCAATAGGCTCTCCCCTGTGGAAGAATACAAAGCTTTCTTAACTCTTTAAATCTGTGACCCTGGTATTTATTTACTTCTGTTTCTATATGTACAAAGCCTGGGAGTGACAATGGATGTGGCTTAGAATTGGCCAATACAGAAGCAGCCAAAATGTCGGTTGACGTGAAGAGGTGATAACCTCAGGCTGAGGTACCAAGCAAACTAAGTGCAGCACACTTACAAGGCCTCTACATGCTCATTTTTAATACTCTAACTTGGTTGCACTCTTAGCATCCAGTATTTTCATCCCTGAACAAAACAGGTCAGTAGCACAGGCATCTGATTGGAGAGGTCTATATCAGATACCAGCACAATTTCAGGCTCCACCTGAAATGCTAAGGAAACCAAATCACACCTCACCTACAGTTGTACATCTGGGATATTTCTCCAAGAGCTGAAAGATATCTACTAGACATGTGAAGGCTTTGCTTTATCTCTAAGTACCGGGGAACTTGAAAGATTGCTAAGCAAGAACATGCTAACCAGTCCGTAATCCCAGCAAACTCACCACATGGTAAATGGAAACATAAGGACACACTGACCTCAGCGACGCTGGATACACATTGCAAGTCCTTTTATGCCTTCCTCTGCATTCGCACCAGGACAACAAAACTGGCAAGTAAGTAGAGGCAAAACAGTCAACTAGAAATGAGTAACAAGAATCCAGAACTATCTAAGATTTTTCATCTGCTGTTCACCTGCACAGTAAGGAAGGATGCGAGTGCTATCTGTGGAGACCACCAATACCACCTCTTCCAAAGCAGAATAAATTATCCTTCAGAGGAGGCTTGCTATCCTCAACAACTAGATTGTTACTTCAGGCAACCAATTTACTAAGAGGCATAGTAGTTCTGGTAAGTTAAACAGCATTCTCAAGAATGTCTTATATGATTAGGTATTCAATATGTGATTCCTATGGCAGCACTGCAAGTTTAGAGGCTCTTCAGGGTTACCCATATTAGAAAACTGAGAATGTAACACAAAAAGCTAAAAACATAACACAGGCCCTAAACCAGCAAGACTTTAAATACCTTCTGAGGCCAATGACATTGCACACTGACTTTGCCATTGTGAATTTCTGATACCCAAACAGCTACAGTTCACAAACAAAAGAGTTAGTGCAAAAATTGGCCCTGTATCTGCAGCAGCATTGCTGCTACATGCTCTAGAAAGCCAAATACACTGCTGGGGCAGTGCATGTGCTTTAGTAGGAATGCAAAGTGGTGTGGGAAGAAGGGGAGAGAGCCAAACAGCTGGCTTCAATTAATCATCAGCTCTTGTGGAGGCAGAGAAGATGACTCTGGGGTGGTGAAGACAATACTTCATAGGCTGAGAAGAGAGACTGGGAGGAGGTGGGTGGTGTGGGTAGGCTGTAATGTGGTGGGGCAACTTCAGGGCATGTTTGTGAGGCACATGGGGGAGCAGCAGTTGGGGAGCAGGGGAATAGCTCTGCAAATAGCATCAAGCCAACAACTAGATAAATACAGTTATTGTGGTTTAGACTTCAGGGGAGTTTGGAGGGGGTTGATAACTGTAGTTGTTATAAGTGCTGTTATTTTGTGGGTTTTCTTTATCTTCCCATCTTCAAGTTCTCTTTTTTTTAGTTTGTAGCTGATTCACCCTTGCTTGCTCTCAGGGGCTCTGCTAGCAGTGGGATAGCTGATGTAGCTGAACTCTTAACAGTTCCACGTGTGGGAGAAATACTCCAGCTGCTACTAAAAGCAGCATTTATGACTGTGCTTTTAAGTGTGGTTTTGGAAGCACAGGTAAAACCATATCTGTGTAAGACTGTGCTTTCCATTCCTGTCCCTTTTGCATCCAAATGAGACTCCTACCTCAGAAGGAACATATCTTCTCTATGTAAATAACACTGCACTTCCCTATAGGCCTGTCTCTACCCTACGTAAATAAAATTGCAGCCCCTCCAGGCCTGTCAGTGCTAGGCATTAATGAGCCTGCAAAATTGTTTCTTCTCTCATTCGATTTGGCAGTGCTGATGCTTAAGCTTCTCAATGTGTTGCTCAGAAAGTTTGGAAAATGTAAAGTATGCCTGAGAGAAATGCCAAATCCCTTAACTCATGGGGGAAGTGTTCATATAACTTAGAGCAGAAAAAAGAGCTCTCAGTGGTGTTTACTGTGTGCATTAAAACTTTCCAGTTGTTAAGAACTGGCTGTATCTGCACAAAAGCTGTCTGCTAATACATAGAAGCCCTCAGACAATGGTAAAAATGGTGAGTTTCTGCTAAGTCCCCGTGTGCAGGACAAGCAGAGCACATCTATACACAACACCAAGGCAAGATGTTGCTTTTATTGTAAAACTAGTAAAAATTTATCACAATCCATGCCAAAATGGAAGTGAAGGTTTTCAAAGTACTTTGTTAAGGGTATCTTAACTGAAAATCAAACCCACGGCTGTATACCAGCGCTGCCCACTTTCAGTCACAGCCATGTCAAGAAAAGATGGAATGGGTTATTCTTATGTGTGGGAAGACTTAATTGCTCAGTGCAGTGGTGGCTGACGGCTGGTGGTGTCCCTCCTCCAAAGCCTTTGCACTTGGAGGAGATCTGGAGACCAAGAACAGTACAGGTAAACTGGGACCCAGGTCCCCACCTCTGAGGGATGGGGTAAAATGGAAGCATCACCCCCAGGGAGCAGAACAGCTGGCTTTAATCTGCCTTTTTCTTCAGGTAACTCCCTTTTGTCTCAGGATAGTAGTAACAGTGTGGTCATCCCCCAGAGCTCACATGGGTACCAAGGTGATCTGCCTGCATGGTGCCACATTGTGTTTGTCTGGTTCAAGGCCCTACATGCTGAAGCAATGATGTTTAACAAGGGATTAACTACAGCAGTGCTCGGGCTTCTGGTCAATTTACTCATCTGTGGTTTCAGTGTGAAATTGGTAAGTACTCAATTTCCTTACCCATTTTTGTACAAGCTTGAAAGAAAGTGATGCAAGTGTGAGTACTGAAAGACTGGAAGGGGTCTCTCCCAAATTCTGCTCCGGGCAAACACACCTGAGCTCTGCTTCCACTAGCTAAGGGACAGAGCAGGACCTGCTTCTGGCATCTCATTCACCAGGCGCCGTTGGGCAGGACCCCAGCGGAATTTTGGGATTTCGGCTCCAAGGCATCTGGCTCCCTCTTGTGCTTCCCGTGTTTATGGCAAGAGAAGTTGCACGGGACGAAGTCCACGCGGTAGAAAGTGCTGGGGGAAATGGCCCCTGTTATTCTCCTTGTGTCCAGCTGGAGAAGAGGATCACATCAGTAGCTGTTAGTTGAGACCTGATACGGTATGGACCATCTCCGTAGTCGAGTACTCTTGAATTTGCAGGAAATACGAAGCTGTTCCAGGACCACAGCGAGGGACTAGGGTATGAAGATCCATACTCACTACACACAGCCAGCTGCTTATATCTTGATCAGGGATGAGTTGTGACTGTCAACCATAGCTTCTGCCTTGGAGAAAATCCACCCTTCCTCTGCATGATTCAGTCCAAATGACAGGAGTGCCATCTGTACGTGCAATTCTCAGCATGTGATGTGCTTCCTCCATAGTGTCAGGAATTTATAGAGTATGAAGTTATTTCACCTGTACAAAGATACTAGAACTTTTTTTTTTCCAGTATTTTATACAGCTTTTTTTGGTAAAGTACTCCATGAAGCAGGTCCTGATCCATACTACTCCTTTTACAAAGGTGGTAGTAGTAACAAGAGTCAAAATCCACCTGAGAAATAGCTTTAATGCAACACTCCAACAGCAGTGGCTGCTGCCATTAGAGGTACAGCTTCTCAACTGAGTTACTTTTAGGAAATTTCTTTAAAGGTCATTAATGGGTGTCAGGAGACAAAGGAAAGCTGTGTTAGCTGAAGCAGAAAAAGGGACTTGTTTTCCAGCAGATGTTCTGCAATCCTCTGTAGCTAAGGAAAAAGAAAGTACAACCAGATCAGGTGCTGTTGATTCTGAATGGCTGCACAGTTTTGACTTCTTTTTCCTTGTGTGTTTGTTTTTGGGGTTTTGTTGGGTTGTTTTTTGTTCTTTGTTCTTTCTGTTGAGTTTATTTGTTTAAATCATAATTAAAATGAATATGTTTGTTATTCTCTTAGCCAAGTTGTATGGGCAGCCTGCTGCAGAAATCAGGGAAGACTCCCATCCTCTAATGGTAGGCAAAAAAAGTAACGTATCTACATGTGATATAACTATGCTTTTAAAGAGAGGGATGGAAAAGGTCTTTTCATCAGGAACTGCAGCTGATTAAGGGGTAGAAGCCCAAAAGACAATAAATGAGTTATTTTGAATTAAATTGGATAGAAGCCACATATCCCATAAACAGCCACCAGCTGTTTAAATGCAAGCTAAATGCAAGGGAAGAAGTCACCACAGAAATGTTTTGCAAAGAATAAAGAATTTCCCCAGTGCTCACTTGGCCCTGCTCTATATCTTCTTTTCTCTTGCACAAGATGTGCAACACAACAGGACTGTGTGTGTTTATTTATGGGAGGCCCCTGAGAGCCAAACCAGAGCCAAGAGAGAGCCTCCGCTCCTCCAGATACACAGCCTGCTAAATTCATCTCCTCTGTTCTGGTGGGAGCACGTCCCCATCTGACCCCAGCTGGCTGCAGGTACTCTCACCCTGTGGTTGATGACTGCATCACCCTGATGGCTGATGACTACTGTCCGGATTTTATGAGTCTGAGTCTCCAGTGTGGCCAGATGAAGATTTAAGCCTGAAAGTTGTTTTAAAGAATGAGTTATTTGCTAGTGTTGCTGTTTGGTTTTCCTACACATGGTTTTGTGTTTTTCTTTTTAAAATAAGACACATGGCTCCCAAAAGTAGCAAGTGCTTCTTCCTTCAGAAAATGTCACGAGGGCACTGCAATCTTTCAGGAGACATGACAGGTCTTTTGTAGTCTGTGCTTTTTTAACAGATGCACAGAGAAAGTTTCAATGCAACTCAAAGGTGGCAGAGGCAGTTCTGATGGCAACAATTAAATCTGCAGGAAGCGATTTTTTTCCTGATGGAACAACCTCCTTCCTGCAGGAATTAAATAATTTTTTACATTGCATAATTAGATGCACAGGTACAATGGAGAGTAAAGGTGGCTTTGTCCTCCCTGTGCTTTGTGCCAGAGATGATGAAAGGACTTCAGTCAATCATTCCTCCTCCATTCACCTCCCCCAGCCCCTGCGGTCAATCTGGGAGATTGCCTTTGCCTCCAAATTGTGTATTTTCCTGCCTGGGATGTCAAATTTTCTCTCAAAGCCTCAGGTTTTCAGATGACAGAAAATGATGTTTACCCCACTAACCATAGCAGGGTGCTGCCAGGAACTGGGCTCAGGTTCTGCTGCTATTTGTGACCTTTTAAAATTATTCTTTATTTTTTTAGGCTGCGTCAGTAGGACTCATCTTAAGTCAAAATTAGGCTTTGTACTTTTACAACATGAACTGTTATGTATCCTCTTTTGGTGAAGGGCAGTGAGCATTGGTGCAGCAATAAGGACAAATACTTTGTTGAGGTCCCATGAGCAAATTCTCTCTTCAAATTAAAAGGCAAACAAGATGCTGAGAATACAACGGATTAGATCAAGGAATAACATCTGATATGGTTTCCCGGGTATTTTCCAATATACACAAATACTAAATGCCTTTCCCAAGTGGAGTTTAATAGATACAGCAATGCTTTGCTTGCCATAAAAATAACCAGGAGAATGAGAGCTGGCCAAGTCTCTTACCAGACCTACTACTGATTTGTTTTGTGGTATTTGTTGAAGTATTCACGGTAACGAAAAAATTGGACTTTTTTTGTTCTGCTAAACACCTATTGTTTTCCATGGTATCCACATCTTGAAGGAAGGACTGAATACATGCTTCATTTATGATGCTATTTTGTTAAAATGCTGTTTATATTTTTTACTGCAAATATTTGTTTAACCTGGTAGATTACAGCTGGTTTTCTGTTACAGAAAGCAGGCTCCTCTGTGGGCTTAAATCTTAGAGTAATTCAGTCACTGGCCATACATGCCACAGCCTTTCTACTATCATTAGTAAAGACCCTGTCCTGCCTTGCCCTTGCATAGCTACAAGGAAAGTTCAAAGGTGACAAAGCTGGGGTGTTTGTGGCCGATTCCGCTGCAAATACAACATATAAAAGTAGCCCCAGAAAGCCTGGAGCATGCAATAGCTACTATTTGCTAATCTACCCTGGATCCAGTCCTTATTTATGAGGCACTCCATAGAAATCAAAAACAAAACTAAACCACCACAACAAAAAAAAAAACCCAGACCACCAAAGCAAAGCTCTTTTTGTCTAAAGAGATTACATCCTCGGTATGAGACCAGAGACGCCAGATGGGAGAACACTTGGAAACAATGAGTCAGTGCTGGCTGATGAGTGCAAGAGAAAGACCCCAGCACTCAGCAGCTGAGCACTGCCAAGGACGCAGTGGCAAAGGGGTACTTGACAAGTGGACCTGAAGAGGAGCTGTTGCAGCTAAACTAGGATTCAGCAATAAAATTGTATTCATCTGTGATGTTTTCAAGATTTTAAGACATTAAGATTCTGACTGAAAATTGCTCAGTAAAAATTATTTGCTTGCTAGGCAACAAGACCTGAATGACAACTGTGCCCATGCTGCAAACTGTTATGTTGACACTTGACTCAAAAAGTGACGCTCGGCCAGCAGTAACCAGTCAGGATTTAAACTAACACCAATGCCACTGTTTTACCAGTCCAGTCCTAAACATTTATGGTAGTGAATAGGGAGTACTAATGCTGTGAATCAGAAAAAGAGAACAGAAGGCTCAAGGGAGACCTTTACACCATGTTCCAGTAAAGGGCGGCTACAAAGAAGATGATGACTCCCTTTCAACAAGGAGCCACATGGAAAAGATGAGGGGCAATAGAATCACAGAATCATAGAATAGTTAGGGTTGGAAAGGACCTAAAGATCATCTAGTTCCAACCCCCCTGCCATTGGCAATAGGTACACAGTACTTCTGGGGAAGATTCTGGTTGGAAACAAGAAGAAAAATTTTCCCTATGATATCAACCAGCCATTGGAATATCTCCCCAGGGAAGTGGTGAACTCCCCAACACTAGGCACTTTGAAGATACAGCTGGATATGATGCTGGGCCATCTAGTCTAGGTCATTCTTTGCCAAGAAAGGTTGGACCAGAGAATCCTTGAAGTTCATACCATACTGGGATTCAGTGATTTTATGATGGAAAAACATGAGGCTCTTCAGGAAAGAGAAGGGAAGACCAATCTGGACACTCAAAAGGAGCACTAATTTCCTTCAGTGATTATCCCTCACAGAGGATTTTCTCTTTTATGAGGTTGAAAAACTTTGTATCTTTGCTTAAACTTAAAGGTGGGTACCCAAAGCAGCTCAGCACTGGAGCGCTGAAGAGAGGCTCTTCCCAGGCCTGACTCTGGGCATCCATCTTCTGAGCCATCTTCAACCACCTTGGTGAACCTCCTGGCTACCAGGGAACTTGTGCGAGATTAAGCCTCTAAACACTACTCTCTGCCTTCCAAATCAGCAAAGTACTTAAGCTCATCATCTTCCTGCTTTGACAGGGTATTTTAATACACAGCCACTAGTTTAACAACTTTATCTTTCTCTGGCATAATTGCAGTGGATAATCAGTCATGACAAGAAAACACCTAAGGCATTTCTTAGGCTTTAGGTTTGTGCTTCCAACCAAATGTCTGGGGGTTGGTTAAAAGAACACAGTCGTGATATTTTGTATAACTGATTTCTTTAATGGCATAAAAACCTTTCTTGCACATAAGATGAAAGAGCTGGTGCTCTGTATGATTCAACAAAGTATTCTGAACACTCTGGTATCACAAAATAAAAGTTGTTTTCTAATCAGTTTTATAAAAAGTCTAAATTAGGATGGGCATTTGGACCCTTGTAATGGATATAGAAACAGATTTGCATAAACACAATCTGATTCAAAAGTCTAAATGCCCCAAGATTTTCACATCAAAACTCTGGATATACTTTCATATCTAAATAATTTGCTGTCAAGAGATGTTGCAGATGCCATTAGAGCATCTAACCCATGTTATTGCATCTTATGAAAATAAAAATACTCATTTTTTACTGTCAAGAACTTCCAATACCATCTTCTAAGGTCTTTCTCAAGACATGACAAGCCTGTATATTTAATAAGCATTTCACCTCCTCAAGCGTCAAGGCTGTATCTTCTTCTTGCATTCTAATGACAAGAACTTCCTTTCATAGAAAAAGGCAATAGAAAAAGGCCACCACTCCTGTTTTCAGTGGTCATCTCCCTGTGCAGAGAAACATAACTCGGCTTCAGTGCAGGATTTTGTACCAGGTTGGCTTACCCAGCTTTGTCAGTCAGACTTCTTATGCCAGTGAGAACTCTTAAAAAAAATTGTTTTTTCTCATCCTATGCTCTCTGATGAGTGAGAATGAGTGTGCATGTGCCCAGAACACATCTAACAAAGCAAAAAGGAGCTGTATCTGGACAGAAGAGGCCTAACTTCTTCAGTCTCTTAAGCTCACAAGAGATATAGAGATAATTTACTTCTTGTTCCAAACTTAATCAGGTGGAATTGGCTTGTTCACCCTCAGATGCAGACTGCCCAACCTGCAAGTAGGAGCAATGTGACAGATCTGCAGTGACACAGATGTGCACAGATAGTCTGTACAACATGTAAGCAACATAAACACTAACTTTCTACCTGCTGTGAAACAGGCTCTGAAACTTATTGCTCACTTTCTTTGTAAACTCAAAAACCTCAGAGGGATTTCCTATAACATCAATGTGACTATCATAAAAGATGATCAAAACACGAGGGTAATGGGATTTCACGCTTTCACACACCCTCCTGTACCTCTGCTGTTCATCTCTGGTGTGTTCCTTGAAGTCAATCCTTTCCTTACATAGAATTTTATGGAGTTTTATAGAGCAATTTTCAATTTTCTTTTTGACTTGTAATGCCCGTCCAGCATCAGACCTACTTCCAGCATTCTCAATATATAGTGTAGTTACATCACCATCAGTGACGTCAAAAATCACAGTGTCATCATTTACTACAAATGTCCTGGGAAAAAAGGACTTCATGTAGTGATACATATCTGTGTCAAGAACAACCACCTGTTTTTCTGCACCATGAGCAAAATTACTCATGTCTGTGGTAAGTCCGTGCTGCTGTTGCCTCCTTCTTGGTGTCTGGTGGGACGTACCTTTTTCTCTTTTGTTCTTCTCTGAAATGGATTTTGCTTTCAATAAGAGAAAGTCTCTTAGCAATTTGATATCTGGAAATGACCCTTGCACAGAAATATGCCCATTGGATTGCAAAGGACCAAACCTCAAATCTGTGTTCTTTTGCATTTCTTCTATCAGATCTTCTAGAATTAATTGTTCTTTGAACATAGACATACTGAGGACGCATGTGACAGAGCTGAAGACCTAGAATTTTGAATTGGATAAGTTAAGTAACGGTTAAGATAGCAATGGAAGTATAACTAGATAAATTATGGAAAAGCTTACATTTTCAGAGTAGCGGGTTACTTTCAGCGGGTAGTATCTGGAGAATCTCTTGTCCTCTAGTCGATGTTCATGCTTTTTTAGAACACTCTCTACAACTGAAGAGAAAGACAGATTCATGCAGTAAGATAATGCATTAATGCAAGTCTGATGGCAGAACACTTCATGGGTATTTTTCTCTTGATGTTTCCCTCACAGTGGTGCAACATACACACAGGCAATTCAATAGGCTTGCCTAATACTTTATGATTAGTCAAAATTGCTCAGAGAGAGAATCATAAGCCTGTCTTCTTAGAACATGAGTTGGTAGAGATTTACTCTCAAATGCCTGACTACAAAAATCCTATCTGTTATGCATGGTAGAAGTTTATTCTTAAAGCAAACATAACAAACATTTTGCAGGAAGCTTGTTTAGAGGAAAAAAAAAAAAAGAAAAAATAAAAAAGAGAGAAAGAATTAACCCTACCCCAGCCAAAACTAGGACAGTCATGACCCCAAAGAAAAGAAATAAAATCCCCAAACTTTGGCTGACTAAAAGAGAGGTGTTAGTCTCTCAGTTCTATAAAATCCTAGTACCAGCAAACAATTTAAAATAATTTCTTTTAGGATTAACATTCTAGGGCTAATTCTTTGGGGGGCATCTGTATTTACTATAGTACATTCATCTAACTACCTTTTTGATCTTCAAAAGTTACATATGCAACTCCTCTTTTGTCTGTGGGATACATTACGTCCTCCACATCTCCACCATTGTTCTTCGACATTTGGAAATGAATTGTCAGTATGTCGGTCATGACATCATTGTGCAGAAGGCCATCTGGAACACCAGTGATGACAACTGTCCTTGCTGATTTAGCAGTTTGTCCTGTCGCCTGCACACAAGAGACACAGCACACCATAAATGCAAGGAGTCCCAGTGACCTTGCACAGAGGTTACCCAGGTTCACACCCATTGCTGAAGGGACTTCCTTTCCCTTTGCATAGGCAACCTGTTCATTTAATGGACAATTTAAAAGACGAATCAGATTTCAGTGGA
>JAOEHX010036278.1:0-13192 GCA_025448015.1 Bolborhynchus lineola
TGCTTCCTACCAGCATATGCTTAAACCCAAACAAAAAATATGAAGGATTTAAAACAACCACCAAAAAAAACAACCAAACAAAATAAAAAAAAAAAAAAAAAAAACCCAAACAAAAACAAAAAAATAACACCCCCCCCCACACACACAAATGTCTCACAAACATTTGATACCATATGGCACAATTATATTTTTTACCAGCTATTTACTCTATGTGTCTTGACTGACAGTCAGCTTGGAGAAAACAGAGCAAAGCATATGTTGTACACAGAGGAACCGGACAAAAGTTGACATTTGCTGTGCAAAGAGATGTAACAGAAGATTAATATTATTATTATATGGTCCAATTATTGCACATCTTTCAAGGGAACCAAGAAAAAGAGATAGATCAGGAAGTTCTCCAGACAACACAGATGATAAGAAAATAAAAGTCCCCTTGATAATTTAAAGGTATAAGAATAACTAAAAATGTCTTGCCAGTTGTTTGTTTTCATTGGTGGAGAATCACGAATTTAGAAGAGAGGTAACAATACATGTGGAAAGAGATTTGGATAAAACCTTTCCATAACAGCAATATATTTTTGTGGAAATAAATAAAATTTTATCTAATTCTACATCAGGGTTTTTTTTATTTGTTCTATGAAAGCCAAATAATATAAAAATCAATGCAAAGATGGTGCAGGCAGCCTGGTTGAAATATCTGTGCTTTTTTATATACAAATGAGAGCAGTTACTATTTTCCAGTAGTTTCACACAAACTTGAAGGTCTGAAAACAGAAAAAAGGGAATCTTATATCAGGCTTATTGGTAATTTTAGGATCACCCAAAAGCAATAACAATAGCTCTGCTTCCATTTTCAAAGTTTGTATCTTTCTATGCTATCTCTCAATTTCATAAGTAAACCCTGCACACACAGTAGTTATTCAAATAATGGGATAGTAATAAGAAGACACACAAAAGTTACTCAAATACTAGGATGGAGAAACAAAGACCCAAAATGGAAAGTTAAAAAACCCTAACCCAAAAAAACAAAGCACTGAAATTTTATAAGTAATTTTTCAAAATCAGAGACCAGATTAAAGAAATACCCAAAGAAAATATTCTTTAAATTAGGATAAAAATTTGTCAGTCTACTGAAGTGGTTTGAATCCATTTAGGTCCAGATTCACACTTGGACACCACATTCCTACCAAAATAATTTTTGATATCAAAATAACTGGCAGTGCTGGCAGCACAGCTCAGGAGCACATCTTGCTTTATTTTAGAGTAAAATGGAAATATTCCCTCAAAGCTTAGCCAAAAACTGGAAAAGCTTCATCCCATGCAGCTCAAGCAATCTGAATAGGTACAAGCTTGGAATCTTTTCAACTACAGAAAACAGCTGGTATACATCAAAAGGAGTAGCAGGCCAGAGTCAACTCTTCACCTGTGCTCTCATGAGACTGCCCCTGAAGTACTGTGCCCAGCTCTGGGGCCCCAACATAAGAAGTACGTGGACCTGCTTGAGTGAGTCCAGAAGAGAGCCAGGAAGATTCTTAGAGGACTGGAGCACCTCCTCTCCTACAAGGAAAAACTGAGAGTTGGGGCTGTTCAGCCTGGAGAAGAGGAGGCTCAACAAAGACTTTATAGCAGCCTTCCAATCCCAAAAGGGGCCTAAAAGTAAGCTGGAGAGGGACTTTTTGCAAGGGCATGCAGGAATACAAGGGGGAATGGCTTTAAATCGACAGAAGGGAAATTTAGATTAGATATAAGATTTAGTTTAGATTTAAATATAAGGAAGAAATTCTTTACTATGAGGGTGGTAAGGCACTAGAGCAGGTTGCCCAGAGAAGCTGTGGCCACCCCAGCACTGGAAGTATTCAAAGCCAATTGGATAGAGCTTTGAGCAACCTGGTCTAGTGGAAGGTGACCTGTGACCTTGCTCACGGCAGGGGGGTTGGAACTAGAGGATCTTTAACAGTCCTTCCAACCCAAAACATTCTATTGTTCTATGATTCTATCAATTACAGATCAATTTCCATAGTACTTACTCCAGTGCCTGTGTGACTAGCAGCTAGCAATGCCTCTGGCAAATTTATAAGTGAGTAAATAAATGCTTTGACAATAAAACCCACATGAGATCATTATAAAAAGATTTATTCCCACCAGAAACAGTTTTTAGAGACTTTAGGGTTTAGATTTACCCACTAAGTCATTCATTAGCCATTTCATTTGAATGGGTACTTCCTCCAGCTACATACATGTATGTAGTAGGGCTGGGTATGCACAGTTCTCCTGATCCCCTTCCTGTCTCTCTTCCAATGTGCACAAATAGCTCTACCTTAGCACATGCTATTAAGATAACACAAAGTCTCTCTAGCTATTAGCACTGACTTCATTCTGCCATGAGACACAGCCACTGGGCTTACATACGAAAAGTCTTGATAGAGATTTTCAGGCAGAGGAGGAAACTAAGGCATAGAAACTTTCCAGGAAAATAAACAACTTTACGACCACTTGCTTCAAATCCTTCATTCTTCATGATCCTATCTAATCAAATGGGGTTTTTTTGACATCATCTGGTAAAACTGAAATAATTTAAATGTCAATTCCTTTGATCTAGCAAAGAGAACAGACGCATGACAAATCAGAAATACCACGTACACTCTACCCCAAAGCCAGATAAAGAGCCACAAAAATGCCACAAATACAATTTTGTGTTTGTGCTTAGGAGCTGATACAAAGATCAGGCCATTAACATTACATAGCACTTTGACACTGCCCACATGAACCCTCCTACAGAATGCATGTCCCCAGCCTCTGTAGAAACCAGCAGTGTCACAAGTGCCTCCCGGTTGAACAAAGCAGGAAACTCCTAAGGTGCAAAAGAAACAACACAACCTTATTAGCACATAGAAAGTGAGGGTTATTTAAACCTTTTTGCATTGCTCTAGTGCTTTAATTCTGTACCAAAGAGGTCCAATCCTTGGGGAACCTAGCTGGACACTATTCAGATTATTTGTCAGACTGTATAGCATCCTCTTATACTGTTAGTTTTCTAAAAAGGGATTTCTGGTTTCCATAGCTTGGTAAAGTAGAAACACTGATTCTGAATGGCCTTTAATAACAATAATAACAACAATAACAACAATAATAATAATAATTCACACACAGAATAAGAAAGCACAAAACCCCACGAAGAATTTCTTTAGGAAATTACCATGAGAAAATTAGTAATCTGTGTAAAGTGCTGCAGTGAGGCTGAATTATACATCATGGATCTTGTTTAGGTAAATACCATTTTGAAAATTGTTGGACTTTTTCTGAAGAAAAAGGAAAAGTGTCTGAAAAGGCCTAGAAAAATAAAACCTCCTAAAATCCCAATCAAATGTCTTTTGAGCTGCAAGCCACCTTCAATGCTGATTTCTGATGTTAACTCCTGCCTGTTTGTTGCCTGTTATCCCATCAAAACACCCATGGAGCTAAGCTACTCTGAAAATTAGTTCAGTGTGTCACAGAAAAACATATATAATGCAGTTAAACAGAGGTAATTACTTTTTATGATGATTTATCTGAGGCTTGTATCTACTCCCAGTGATCTAGATGTCTTGTTCATAGATTACACCAATGAGGACGAGAATTGACATTGTAAGGTTAAGAAAGAGCCAGAGTAGTGATATGAGGAAAAGGTAGAGAATGAATATCAAGTAAAACAAACAAGATATCATTGTAATTTATTTCTGTTGTAATAAAAGATAATTATCATACTTATTCACAGACTCATTAGAGGGACAATCAGCAGAAGGCTACAGTGACCAAATTATCATGTTTCTGGGTTGGTTCCAAAAAAAGATTTTGAGGATCTAGCTTAGGGTTTTAAGCGCATCAGACCAAGCTGCAATGCTGAAAGCCCCTACACACCACAGCTGTGGGCTCCCAGCTTTCCAAACCCCTGGAGTTCAACATTCACCTGCCCAAGGGACCTGCCCCAGCCCCACCAGGCTCAAATCTCAGTACAAGCACTAGGCAAGGATTTGCAAGAATAAATCTTTAAAAAGTCTCAGAATATTTATCATTTTCAAATAGTGCCCCTCAAGAGGAAAAGCAAAAGCTTTCATTCCCCTTAGGTGTTTGTTGGGACAGACCATCTTCAAGTAAAAAAATGTGCCCAAAGAGGAATGAAACCTGGGTCCTTCAATATATTGGGTACATCTTAGCCATTAAGATATAACATATAGCCCATACTTCCCTCCTACAGGGGTTCAAGCCCACCAGTTTTACCACTAAGACATGCAATTAATAGTAGTAAGAGAACAAGCACAAGAAAAAGCTCTGGATAAACTTTGTCTTAACCTCATACATGTGTAAACAAACAACATGAATGCCCTTATTTTCATGACTGCTACAGAACGCTTGTACAGTTTAAGACTTTAAAAATGCTTGTGCTTTCAAATAGTTTCTTCATGCACTGCAAAACATAATAATACATGGTATGCGTAGTATACATGGAAAAGGCAAGGTGTTTTTGTGGTGGCTTGTTTTCTTATGTAAGGAGTTTGTTTTGGGTTTTTTTGAGCAGAATGAGGGGTGGGGGTTTCCAAGCCCTGCATCATAAACACTGAAGATGCTCATGACCAAAAAAAGCCAAAGCAAAACAGCAGAACAGTCCATCAGCGGTCACAAAAGGCCAAAAGGGACCATCAGAAAAATCAAGTAATGAGAGATAACACTTTGGTAAAGATAAATGAGAGCATTTAGTCTGTATACATACCAAAAGAAGAAAAAACGAAAACATGGCAAATTGGGCACTCAGGAGATGAATGTCCCCCTGCTGTCTCCTGTTGGAGGGCTGTCACTAAGTGCAGTCCTGCTGGAGCCCTTACAGTAAGCAGGCTGAATACAAATGCTGTCTTGGGTATCATGCTAAGTATTGCTTTTAGTCAGCTCCACTGAGAGGAAAAGGTCACCTTTAGTTTTCTTTTAAACAATCTTTAAGTAGCAAGTTAATATTTGTGCCTGTGCTCTATTCCCTAGAAGAAAGACAGAGCTCTCACAATGAGCATGGGGTATAGGGACAAAGTCAAAAGCCACTGCAAACTCCCATGGTAATTTCTCCCCCCTCCACAACCATCTCTTCAATCAAAAGTCAGCTTTGAGGGGGAGTAAAAAAGGGACACATGGCAGGGATGCCCCCCACTAAACCATGCCACCCAAGGCTCTGTCCAACTTCGCCTTGAACACCACCAGCAATGAAGCATTCACAGCTTCCTGGGCAGCCCATTCCAGTGCCTCACCACCATTACAGGAAAGAATTCCTTCCTTATATCCAGTCTAAACTTCCCTGTTTGAGTTTTAACCCGTTACCTCTTGTCCTCTCACTACAGTTGCTAATGAAGAGTCCCTCCCCAGCATCCATATAGGCCCCCTTCAGATACTGGAAGGCTGCTATGAGGTCTCCACTCAGCCTTCTCTTCTCCAGCCTGAACAGCCCCAACTGTCTCAGCCTATCTTCATACGGGAGGTGCTCCAGTCCCCTGATCATCCTTGTAGCCCTCCTTTAGACTTGTTCCAACAGTTTCATGTCCTTTTTATGTTGAGGACACAGAATTGCATGTAATACTCCTAGTGAAGTCTCAAAAGAGCAGAGTAGAGGGGCAGGATCACCTCCCTCGACCCACTGCTCACGCTCCTTTTGATGCAGTCCACGATACAGCTGGCTTTCTGGGCTGCAAGCACACACTGCTGGCTCATGTTTATTTTCTCATCAACCAGCACCCCAAAGTCCTTCTCTGCAGGGCTGCTCTGAATCTCTTCTCTGCCCAACCCATAGCTGTGCCTGGGATTGCCCTGACCCAGGTGCAGGACCTTGCACTTGGCATGGTTCAACTTCATCAGGTTGGCATCAAAGTTTGCTCTGTTGAAGTCCCGGGCAGTGAGCTTGCTGCACACTCTTCTCACTGTCCTGAGGATCTTGAATTTGACCATCTCATGATCGCTGCAATCAAGGCTGCCGTGGAGCATCACATTTCCAACCAACCCTTCCCTGTTGGTGAGCACGAGGTGAAGCACAGCACCTCTCCTTGTTCGCTCCTCTATTACTAATCCCCCATGAGAACAAGGGCCTGTGAGCGTGAGGCTGTTCCTATCTGTCTATGGAGCGCTTCATTCACCGAGTCCTCTTGGTCAGGTGGTCTGTAACAGATCCCTGCAATAATGTCTCCCAACACTGTTCTCCCTTTAACCCTGACCCACAAACTCTCTGTCGACTGCTCACCTGTCCCCCGACAGAGTTCCATACTCTCCAGCCTATCTGTAACATAAATAGCAACTCACCTCCCTGTCTGCCAGGCCTCTTTTCTAAAGAGGCTGTAACTTTCCATTCCAGCACACCAGTCATAGGAACCATCCCACCATGTTTCTTATGATGACTATTATATCATACCCCCGTAGATGTACACACATCTCTAATTCCTCTTGTTTCTTCCACATACTATGGGCATTTTTATAAAGGCATCTGAGCTGAGCTCCAAATGAAGCCAGTTCATTCACTGAAGCACCTGGAATATCTCTGCATTGCTTTGAGCATTTATTATAGGTGTTGGCAACTGACTGGGTGTGTTGGGATAGAATGATGCCCCACTCCCCTACACATCTAGTTTAATGCATACTTGACCTTACTTTATTAATAGTTCTTCTGTATGTATTCACTGTAGGATTGATTCAGATTTGAAATCTATGGGTATATCAAGAATTCCTCTTTCAGGTATGTGAAAAATATTTATTCCTAGGAAAAAAAGAGGTTAACTGAGCCAGGAGACTCACACTGGCATTTTCTAGAGCTGGACCAAAAGAAAGCGAGAGAGGAAGAAAAAACATTTATTTTTTTTTTTTTTATATGTGAAGCATAACTGCCACCTTGTGATTGAACACTGCAATTCAGGTAGCATTTGCAGCACAAAGCATTTGGATTACAGTTGCCTCCTCTTGCCAAAGCATCTTCAACCTTTGGGGAAAAGATCTGAAGGCAAATCAATGACTCTCCCAAGCAGGTGGCACAAGCTCCCATATCAAACCAAGAAACCTATAAATGTTCCTAGTCATTAGGACCCCTGTGTTTAATAAGGCTTCTGAATGAGGACTAAATTTTTTACTTCTTTATTTTATTATTCACTAAATAACCATTAATTATCAGCACCACTTAAAAAATTATCAGAATATTCCCTTCCTTAATCAATTCCTGGCATTATCTGCAAATATTTCATGGTTATGTGTGGCAAGGAAGGGTCCTTCCAGTTACAAATAAAAATAGTAACGGGACGTTGATGCAGTCAGGCATAGAATTTAAGGAAGATTATATTCCTAACACATGTTATGAGGAATTTTACTAAAAGTTCAGGAAAGAGCTATCTCTATGCTACTGTGCATTCAATTGGAAATTCCTTTTTCATAAAAAGTGAAATTCCAAAAATGCGTTATTGTGAATGAAAACCTGAAGAATTTCTTACTTAAGAAACCTCTGTACTAGAGACATTTATGAGAATATTTTCAGCACATCTGGATTTCAGAGCATTCATAGACATAAAGCCATCAGTCCCATCACCCAAATTCATCCAAATATCTGGATGCAATTAATCAATACAAAAAAGTAGTCACAATATGACAAGAGAGGGGAAGCAAGATAAATAGCAAGAAAGATATGATAAATGAAAGATTAATGAAAAAATTATGCCCTCTTGAATGCAATTTCATTTACATATACCAGAAATGCTCAACTGAGGTTTTATTATAAAAACCGTCACTTGATCCTCTTAAGTGTGCTATTGTATTAAGAATACTCTTAGTATGAAATACTAAGGGTATCAAATGAGCACCATCCATAAAGAAGAAGTAGACAGAACTAGTATTAAAAACTATAAGGTTATTTTACTCAAAGTTCACTGATTTTAACATCCTTCGGTCATTCAGTTTCAATGTAGAATTTCAAGCTGATTGGCAAGCACATGAAATACAGAAGTGTATGATTTGTCCCAGCAAGATATTCTTGGTGAAAATAGTCTCTTATAAGCAGGTTCTGCTTTTCACTTGAAGACTGTAGTCCTAAAACATCCTTGCAAGGAACAACACATCTGTATCATTTAAATTGGTTTTGTAAAGATAAAAGACAAAAACCTGAATTAGAATGGAGGAAATATCCTAAATACATCTGACACTGGTCCCTTGTCATGTTTGCAACAAAATTAATATTGGGATGCTTTTGGTATTCCTACTGCCTGTGTGTAGTTCATTGCTTTGACTCAGAGCCTGAAGGTAGCAGGGTCACCTAATTCTTAGGTGTCAGGGAGGCTCCTTGGCAAAGTGCAGCATTGCAGAGGTCTGCTCTGGCACATGCCAGCAGGTAAGGGCTTGCTAAATCATAAAGCAAGTGGGAAAAGAGAAGGTGGAGGGAAACATTTTGTCCTGCCCTGTTCCAACAAGCACTCACTTTTGCCCAGGGTTTAGCAGCGGGAACAGGTCAGATATTGAGGGCTGCTTTATCTTAATATGCTGGGTGGATGGAGAAGCAGGGTACCGATGATTTGCCATGGTAGTCTAAGGCCCAAGGAAAAGACCAAGTATTTTCAAGGCACTTCAGAAGGCTAAAGATGAATTCTACATGCATAAATGCATAATGAATAAGATGTAAAAGATACAAAAAATGCACTAAGAAAAAATAAATAAATAACATCATAATGACTATGACAATGTAAATCCCCTGATCTCTGCTGGGCAGCACTCAGTGCTACTGCACTGCAAGAGGGGAATGCAATTGCTGCCAGTATTATTCACGTATCCGCTGTCTTAGTTTCTCCACTGATCAGTTTCACATCTCTTATTCCTGGGACATGATGACTAGGCTGGCTATGATGGTTAATACTTAGGGGTAGGTTACTCATGCATGATTTTTTTATCACTCTTTGCTAGCTCTCAGAACATGCATACCCTGTACATACTGAAGAGTACCCGCGTCCTCCACACCTGAAATCACTGCAGATCCAGGACCACATCCAAGATCTGTTGCATCCACCAGAAAGATATTCATTCACTGTGAAGTGAATCAGACTTGGAAGTGGTTTAGAAGTCAACTTCCATAAGTGCTTAAATGTGTAATCTAGAAACAATGAGCATAATGACTTCCTTCCGTGGGCCGTGCATTTGTTGCTGTGCTAGTGGTACATCAGATGGATGCTTCCTGACTGCCAGATTTTAAATAGTATGATATTTCAGGTTATTTCTATAAAGTAAGTCACTTAATTTCATACATCTGTTCTGTGAAATCCAAGTTAAATACTTCTACAAGCCCATAAAAGTAGTGCAATTGTTTTAGATTTTACACAAAGCATCCTATCACCACAGAATTCAAATTTATCCTTTCAGGTATTTTACAATAAATACGTCCATGAAGTATGTGCATCAAGACTTAACTTCTGCACTTTGCATGCAAGTTTTACTTGTCTGGCTGTATGTATACACATACACATTTTTTCTCCCACAGAAAAAACCCTGCACGGAAATACTGATGCACTGATTCAGTCTGTGGCTGTGTATGTCTCATTGGCACATTTATTTTTAAATGACTGTCTTAAACTGAGGGCTAAACAAACAAGAAGTTCCAGCAGAATTATAATTGCTTTTGGAGACTTTTCCATATTATGAAGAAGCTTTAATTGCATGGCCAACTACTACACCAATGTTTCTTCCACTCAAGGTAGCAAAGCGGCAATACTCACTCCAGAAAAAAAAAAAAAAAAAACAAACAAAACACACCCAAGCCTTTAGATCTTACATTACCTTTGGGGGTTTGTTTTCTTGTACCCAAATCCATGACCAAAACGCAATTTATTGCGAGTTCTTTACATTAGGATAATAATGAAATAAATATTTATTTTAGTCCATTGGAGCTCATTACAAATAGCATCCAAGTACTTTGTAAACACAGGTTTTTGGAATAGAGCTGTGTGATGAGCAGATATTTTACAAAGAGCTGAAGCAGAAAGAAATTAAGGTGAAAAGTACCTATGAATTGTAGGTCCAGGTGGAGCCACAGAACACAAACCTTTTGTAATATTTGGCATTTTACATAATCCACTATTGATTTTACTGACTTGAGTTATGGCCATGCCTGGGCCCCACTTGGATCTCTAGAAGGGCTGTTCAGTTACTGCCTTGCAGAGTAAATCTTCCCCTTCTGCGGACAAATGGATCCAATCAAAAAAGGTAATATCACTGAAGACAGAATGAGTTCAGAAGCAGATTTTCTTATTTTTGACATTGAAATTTAGTGACAGCTATAAACCCTGTTGCTCTGTGAAGGACTTTTCAATAATTTCTTGAACAAAAACAAACAAGAAAAAAAACATGGACAAACCTCTGTAAACAAAAAGAAAGAAATTCAATGACGGGTTATTAATGGGTTTGGAAGGCTGGATCCCTGATGCAAATGTCTGAGCATGAAATAATTGATAATAGTGATAGTTTCCCACATGGGATACATCTGCAATTATTCTGCCAGAAGGAAACAAACATAAGAGACAGAAATCTTCAATTTCTAGTAACAACTTTTAAGGTCTACTAGGGCAAGATCTTTTCTGCTCATTTTCCCCACATATATTTCCTGCAGTGCCTGACCCATCTCAGTGTTCTCCCTTTCACAGATGCATCGTCTAACTCCTTTCCCACTTAAGCAAGTTTTAAGCTAGACAGGCTTAGGAACCTTTTGATCTTGACATTCCAGCATCTGCTCTAAACCTCCTTATCAGAGTTGTCAGGACATGTCCTATCCCTTTCCTGCTCCTAAGACAAGGTCTTTCTTTTTCCCAAAGTTTAAACTACAGTCTCTCAAAGGTGCATGCTTTGGAAAAATAGCAGGGATTGTCAAACAAAAACAGAAGAAATGCAAAGACTGCTTCCTAAAGAAATTAACTCCTTTTCTCAAAAGCATGAGGACACAGGAAGTTTTAGTCTGATTTTTTTTTTTTTTTTACATCACTGATTTTCAGCACTTTAACAGGCAAAACAACAGATTTTCTTAATTAGCTCCCTCAGAAATGCTAGAAATTTGCTTCTAGCAGATACCAACCACAGACGCTTTTTCTCAAGAGATTAAACTTTTTGCAAAATCATCTGCAACTCAAAATATATCCCAATAATTTAGAAACATTAAGACATCTGACAGCATCACTCCAAGCCTACCCAGTTGGCTGAGCTACCCGGAGCTCCACATGCCAAATATGCAGCATCCCGCTCCAGCATGGATTAGCCCAGTGATGTCTTTTTACATCAGATGCGCAAGACTGATGGAGGAATGACAAGGATGACAGAGGTATGACCCTGAATAACTCTGTATCAGGATTGATAGTCAAACAGTAGGCATTGCTTCCCAGCTTTGGCAGCAGTAGAATGTTGTGAGTATTGGAAATCGCACTTTTTTAGCAACAAGGTAAACCCTGAACAATGGAAATACACACAGTGACATGTTGCATAAAATAATCCCATAGGCTGCGCACAATTCTCTTTCTGCTTCTTTTTCCATAATGATTAGGTGACATCTGACAACTGGATGCACCATCTTTTCTTTTTTTAAGCTACAGAGCATGAGTTAGCAAAGCTTACCTTTCACATGAAGATGTGTAAAACAGCCTTTGAAGTGAGTTTTTTAGAAACATAAAGCTGCAGTTTCAGCTGAACTGTATGGTTCTCACAGAGTAAGTCACATCTGCGTACAAGGCAGTTAGCAATTAAAATGCTCCAGCAATTGAAGCTTAGATACATCCTTCATATATCATCACAAAAAACTTAAGAAGAGGCTGAGATACTGGCAACACATTCCTAGTTTTCTTATGCAGAAAAGGAGTTGAAAGCCAAGCCTATTAACTGCAGGTTACAAAGTTCTCTCCTCAATTTTATCCACAAGTGCTGATAGCTGTGTCATTTCCAGGAATCTGTCCTCTTATTTTGGCATATCTGTGTTGATCTGGAAGTTCATCCTTTTCAATTTCATAATGCCCAATGGCCAGAAGTAACATTGCTTTACTTCGCGAGCTGGGTGTTTTAGACTGCTGCAGATGTTCCTGTGTACTTAGTGCACAAACACATAGAAGTATGCAGTAATTTTCATTTAAAGGTGACAAAACCCCCAGCTGTAGTTCAAATTTCAGATTTCCACCCCTGACACAGGCACGTCCAAATTTCCAAATTATCTTCTCCCCAAATACAACAAAAAAAAAATAACCATGCAGAAAATGCAGAGTGATCCTGTGTTCAACACAGTCCTAACAGCTCTTCGGCAAATGTCAGGGTAGAAGTATATTGGAGACTACCACACAGCCACCTGTGGCCAAAGAAATGTTTGAGCTCCAAAGCTAATTATATGCAGAGCTGTAAGATTAGGCTTTTTGTAAGTACCATGCTGTAAAAGATGCCAACAGTTTAAGCCACTATTATGAGAATATAAAAATCCATAATGCATCAAAATTCTCTCGCAATTATGTAGATGTTTCTACTCAGGGATTCAGAACCACAACAGAATTCCATTTTGATAGGTGTTTTACATATTGTTTTACCAAAACAACGACATCCTGAAAGACAAAAAGTGTGCAGAAGCTGTGCAAAAAAAGCTATTTTAAATACTAGAAGTGTGTATTTAGACTGCAGACAGAAACATATTAATCCTTACCTTACCACACTTGCCCAAAAGTGTCTTCCTTAATCCCTGTACTAAAATGGAATATGAGTTAGTGCAGATATTCTGGTGCTATTGCTAAGAATGATATCTATCAGAAATGTTTATATATGGTATTTGGAGCTACACACTTTTGGGTCAAAATGTTGAGGCTGAAGACTACATACTAATTAATCCAAAGATCACAGTGATATAATTGGAAATGAGATTTCCAAAAAGCAAGAGACAACAATTTTTACTTCCTAAGAAGAATAGAACATGTATATATAAGACCTCTGCAGTTTTTGTTGCCACTACACTATAAAACCTGCGTAATAGCTAGAACATTTCAGCAGAAGATTAGAAGACTCTTTCCCCATCATAGAGCAATATGTAATAATAAGCAATCATGTAATAATAAGCATCATAATAAGCAATATGTACCTGAAATAACCTCTTGTGAGTTGTCTGGTCTGTATTTTGTGACTGCTGTTGCAGCACTATGTTGTTCAATTAAGC
>JAOEHX010036281.1:0-15003 GCA_025448015.1 Bolborhynchus lineola
GCAGAGCATGAGGCTCCAAAAGTCCTTGGCCAGACCAAACATCACTAAGCCATAACTAAAAACATTGGTGTTATCAGAACTGTTCCCAGGCCGAAAGTCAAAAACAGAGCACTGTACCAGCTACTGAGAAGGAGAAAAATGACTGCTACTGCTGAACCCATGACATATACCTTCTATAAGAGTGACATCAGGTTGGCATCTGGTACTGGAAGAAACATGTAGCTCTTTATATTACATAAGACAGGTGGAACTCTCAGATAAAATCTAAGGTTTGGCTGAAGAACCAGAGCATAAGCATATTAATAAGTACTGGTCCTTTGTCTAATGAGAGTTCAAGAAAGTTGAAAATCCCATTGTCCTTAGGAAAGAAGATACATGATAGGACAATTTTGAAAAGGGGATGTGGTTTTATATGATACCTAGCTGACAGGGAAAACTTGGTCTATGAGACAAGACTGGTTGAATTTGATGTAGCTCAGCAGAATAATTCCAGGCCAAAATAGTTCAGAGCTTGACCAAAATCAAAATTGGTTGTCAAGTATTTTGCATTTCAGAAAGTATACTGTATGATTTCATATAGAAATCAGATGCAACATTTATTAATTTATCTAAATGTTCTCATGAAAACTTAAGTTCTAAACTAAAAAGCAGCATGGACTTAAAATATAACAGTAGTCATGTACTATTTATGTGAAAGGCTAACTTACAGGTACTATTTTTTCAGCATTATTTTATGTATTTCTCATTTCTGTATCAGAAAGTTCACAGCGTCAAAATTATTAAAATGTTAAACTTCTTAAATAAGACCCCTACATCAAAAAACAAAAAAAAATTCTTCTAAACATTTTGCTGCCCTGGCAACTCTGATGTAACAGATTCTAAACAGCAGTCTTGGAACATCACATTAATTTTCAAAATCAAAAAGTATTTCATATTTTCCTAATACCAAAGAAATTACTCTCAGTTTCTTCCATACAGAAGATACATGCTGATTAGTGAAATCATTGACATAAACATCAATAGGAACTAACTTTTGCAAGATAATTGATTCTGTGTGAAATAGTGATCATTACAAGTAGCCTTTTTTTTTTTTTAAAAAAAAATAAATTAATTGGTTTGGTAGCATCATTATAAAGATATACGTACTAGGGTTTCTTTTTATTAAGTTCTATTTGGCAGTAGTTTAATTTCATTAAAGCATCTATTTTCTTATAATGCACAATCTGTTATACTTAGATACTCAGGTCCTTGCTTATCTGCCTTCAAATACAGATATATTTTGTTTGCATGACCCATACTTCATGGCTATATAATTCTAACCATGTGTGCTGCTGAAAAGGTTTAAAAGTGAAACAGCTCTGCTGTGGAAATGCTTGACCCCACGGTAGTGGTTATTGCATGATCATTTTGAGAAATTGAAATAGCAACAGAATGAGACATAACTTTCTCCAAGTGGGTTCAGACACTTTCTATTCTAAGTTACCATTTCTAATTTAAAACCCAAACTCACTACTCCACTTAATTAGAATGCTACAATTCTTGCTGAAGAGAAGGGCTAAGTGAATGACCCATGCAGGAGAGGCATTAGGCACAGTCCGGTTGATCTTATGAGACTTATGAGACAGTGAAGACCAGATCTACAAAGCTTCTTAAGTATCAGAATCAAAAGTTACAGCTCGTTAAAACTCATAGACCTCTGTAACATAATCCTGAATATGCTTAAATGCTAAGTATCTTTTTTCTGAAAATTAACCTTGTCAGCCCTTGAAGACATAAGCATTTCTGAAAGAACTTCAGTAGAAAGGGGCCAAGATATCTTGTACCTTAATTTCAGGATAATTTAAAATTTGTTTCATTTATCCTGGGAAATTTAACCAGTAGATGACAGACATCTTTTTGTATCCTGCTCTCTAAGGTGCAAAAAAAAAAAGACCAATAGTATTTTAAAAGAAAGGTAGGCATTTTTCCACAATAAGCTTCTAATAAATTATTTCCATTACGATAAAACACCAAGCCAATGAAATACACTTTGGTGCTCCAAATGAAATGAGTCTCAAGAAAAATGAAATGTGACCTAGGAAGTTCTAAACCTTCAATAATCAGTCTATGAAATGCTGAATACATGAAGGAGAGAGGTTTATCTCTGAAGCTAAAGAACCTGGATTTTATTGCTGGTATTTATTATTGCTATATATATGTGTGAGTTCATATGTAAGTTATAAGTCTATATAAAGAATTTTTATTAAATAGCATTTTCTGCAATACTCAGCCCTGAGTAACAGGAGACTAGTGTAAGTCCAGATGTTTAGAAGCACAGATTTGAACTCATATATTTTGTCTGAAAACTTTGTTGTGTTCTATCTTCAGTAAATGGTAAATCAGTAAAAAGGCTGAAATAAATTGTCCTTAAGCATATACCCAAATGAAAAGAAAATTAAAATGAAACAAAATCATAATAAAACGTAAAATTATTATTTTTAATTTAGACCCCATTCTTTGAATGTTATTAAAAATTAATTCAGTTCTGTGAGTTCATAAAATGTATTCCACCATCACAATACTTTTCAGTAATATGAGGTCTTTGGATTAATATGGTATTGCAAAGTTTGATGTTGGCTTCTATTAAGAAATAGGGTTATATTTTTGTCGTAATGGGGTTTAATGTCAGTTTAACCAGTCTTAATTAAAATTTAGCTTATAAATCATTTTATTGAGAAGCACAATGAAATTTTCTGAGTTTTATGTCTTTTTAATTAAAAATAATTACGCCAACTTGTGGTTAAGTGCCTGAAAACTAGTTCCATTAAATTTCCAAGCTATTGTACAGAGCTGTAGTCTCACAATTTAAACTTTATCAGGAGTCAACAGATTAAAACATTAGAGCATAAAAATCTAGGTTTTAAGGTACCTGTTGACATTAAATCAAGCAATTAAAAAAAAAACCAAACAACAAACCTGAGTCATGTTTTGATTTCATTATCAGTTGTGTAAATGTCTTGGGTTTTGCTGCAATAGAGTTAATTTTCTTCCTAGTAGCTGGTACAGTGCAGTGTTTTGGCTTTAGTGTGAGAATCATGCTTATAACACACTGATGTTTCAGTTTTTCCTGACTAGCACTTACCCTGAACCAGGACTTTTCAGTCTCTCATGCTCTGCCAAGGAGCTGGGGCACAAGAAGCTGGGAGGGAGGAGAGACAGCTGACCTGAACTAGGCAAAGGGGTTGTTGATACTATAAAATGTCATGTTCAGTACAGAAATTGGGGGCAGTTGGCTGGAAGGAACGAATCACTGCTTGAGGATGGGTTGGGCATTGGGCAGTTGTATTTTACACTGCTTGTATTTCTTGAATTTTATTCCTCCTTCTCCCTTCTTTGTTACCTGTTCATTATTATTACTACTATTACTATTATTGTCATTGTCATTATATAATTATTGTATTTTACTTCATTTCAATTATTAAACTGTTCTTATGTCAACCAGTGGATTTTACATTCTACAGAGTCTCTTGCATCCTACCCAGGGGTGGGAGGAGTGAGCGAGCAGCTGTGTGGTATTTAGTAGCCTGCAGGGATTACAGAGGATTCATCACACATTGTCTCTGCTACCTCAAAAGAAATAAGATGAAGTTAATTTTTAATAGATTCTTTTAAGAAATAACTTTCAAGTACTAGGATGTTGAAGAATTAAAATACTAGTTTCTTTATATTGCATGGAGTGGACAGAGGGCAACATGTGACTTATGAGGGCCAGAGTTTAATTCAGATGTTTTAAGTCAAGTCTTTCCCCACTTTTTTTTTTTTTTAATTATTATTACATGTCAGTAATCCTATGTTACTTCTGTTTCAGTTCCTGATGACAAGTCAGTCTTTCCCCAGCATTATTTGAATTTTGATATGCTAAGAACTGAATTGAGTGTAGAAGTGTAATTATCCATTTCCCTCAATTTTGGTGTCTTTACATCAAAGTCCTTAACTGATGTTTTGTCATTCCTTCCCTGCTTCTCATCTTATTCTATCCAAAACAGCCTGGGAAGCTTGCCATATGAGGAAAGACTGAGATAACTGGATTTGTTCAGGCTTGAGGGAAGAACCTGGTCACCATGTTCCAGTATTTAAAGGGTGGCTACAAAGAAGACAGAAGCTTCCTTTTTTTCAAGTTACTTTTTCCAACAAGTCAGGGGGAAAAGACAAGGGGTAATGGATGCAGGTTACTCCTGGGAAGATTCTGGTTGGACACTAGAGAAAAATTTTTCACGAGACAATCAGCATTGGAATAATTGCCCTAGGGAAATGGTGGATTCCCCAGTGCTGGATATTTTTAAGACTCAGCTGGACAGTATGATGGGCCATCTTGTTTAGAGCAGGGTTTTGCCAAGAAAGGTTGGACTAGATGACCTTTGAGGCCCCTTCCAAGCTGGTATACTATGAGTCTGTGATTGATTTTCAAAAAATTATGAAAGTCACAATTATCTTTTAAATATCAGATATTGTAATTTCTTCCTCCAACATTTTTTAAAGTTTATGCCTCCAGTATATACCTACTTCACTTTCTTCTTACAATTAACTATGAATTCAGAATATGAGAACACGTGCAGCTCCTCCACAAAGATCAAGGAATCCTGGAGAAAGATACCCTGCAGAACTGTGGTTCTGTTTTGTCAAGTTAATGTAGAGTAGGTAGTTCAGAGTGAGCTTAATTAAATCCTTAGGATTCAGTTAATTAAATAAAACATTTCTCTGTCATTGATACCTATATGTTTTATATAGTTTATATACTTTTTAAATTTGTATAGTTATTCATATATGTGTTATAAATGTCCAAACTGCGAGATTTTAATTGCTGTACACAGTTTGCATGCGAGCAGGATGTTAATAATCAGTTCCAAACAAGGTCAAGAAATAATGCTAATTTCATGGTGTTGATCTTCCTCTTAGCCTTGTCCTATGTATAGATAGCCATCATCTGGATATTGAAAATATAACCGTATATGACTGACAAGTTATTTAAGAAAAAGATCAGATAGTGAAAAAATACAGGAAAATGTAGTATGAGCATGTCAAGATTTACAATATATTGCATGAGCTCAATTACATATGAGTTTAGAAAAATTCCAAATAATGTGCAGATCTGCCCTAGCCTTTAGTAATCAATATTTATTTAATTATTACCATATAATCTTTATACTGCTTCCTGAATATATGCATATATGAATTACAACTACAGCTTTTTAATTCTAATCATCATGGGTTTGTATTCCTCATGATCTGTAAGAGGGCTGGGCATGGTAGGGATTGATTAATCTCACGGGTTTATTAGCTTTAAAGCTGTGTTTATTTTCTTCCAGTATTACTGAATCTGAAACACTTTCTTCTTCTCAGGAGAATATAATGGAAGTTATAAGAAATCAAGAATTTTTGCTTTTACCAGCTGAAGAACTCCATAAACTTCTTGCTAGTGATGATGTGAATGTTCCTGATGAAGAGACCATTTTCCATGCCTTAATGATGTGGGTGAAGTATGATATGCAGAGGCGATGCAATGACCTAAGTATGCTACTTGCTTATATCAGATTACCACTGCTTCCACCTCAGGTATTTTTTAAAATTATTGCTTTGTAACTACTCATAATATCACTGTTACTGAGAAAATTCTCATCAATTTACAATCTGCAATTGCTGAGTACTCTGTTTAAAAGCAAACCTGTTCAGAATTAGAAAAAATTATAGCACTTCATCCAGAGTGACCTCAATAAATTTAAAGTTTGGGCCAACAGATAGACAAGAAGTGTGGCATTGTATCACTGAAAAGGAGTAACCACAGATATCATAGTGTGCTAAGGACAGGTAGAATAGTAAATATTGTCAGAAAAAGGGCCCTGGAGTTTATGATAGGTATTAAGCTGAGTATGAGCCAACAGTATGAATGAGGAAAACTGCATGTTGGTCTACATCAGGAAAAATTTTCTCAGAAGGCCATATGAAGTTACTCCCATAACACCTGGTGCTACTAATGCTGCAGCTGGAATACTGTTTCCAATTTTGCACTCTAGAGTTTGAAAGGCATATCAAGAAACTGGAGAAGGTCCACTGATGGGCTACCAATATTCTATATCAGCTATGAAAGGAAAGGCTGAGGAAGTGGACTTGTTTAATATGGTGAAGAGGAGCCTAAGTAGTGATGTAGTAGCAACTTAAGACATCTCGAAGAGGTCATGAAATCAAATTCTTCTTAGGAGCACCACAAAATGGAAGAAGAGGCTTACGCCCCAAATCATAGTGTGAACTGTTCAGGTTGGAAATCGGGTGGGAATCATTAGGAAAGCAGTGAACCATTACAGCAAAGTTTTTCAGAGGCCAGCCAATCTTCATTGAAAATTTTCCTAAATTAGCTAGACTAGATGATCACCAAATCCAGTGTTTGTGTTATCCCTCATTTAAGTGAGTGCTTGAACTAGTTGATTGCTGGAGGTTCTTTGGAGCTCCCTTCCTGTGGATGATGATATGATTCTGTGATTCAGGCTTTGGTTTCTTTTTATTTATTTATTTTTTTTTTTCTTTCCTTTCACAGAAGTAAATAGCAATTTTCTTTTGTTTGGTACCTCCAGATAATCATTCACCTTTCAGCTATGTATCGGGTTAACTTTCTTCATGGCAGCCTGTATGATGCCATGCTTTGCGCTTGTGGCTAAAACAGTGCTGGGTAATGCACCAATGTTTTGGCTGTTGCTGAGCAGTGCTTACACAGTACCAGAGCTTTCTCTCTTCCCTGCTCCATTACACCTCCAAAAGCCAGTATGTCAGCAGTGGGCAGGAAGCTGGGAAGAGACACAGCTGAGACCCCAAATAACTAACAGGGAGTTCCATACTGTATGACATCATGACAGTGTTCTTCGTATTCATTTGAGCGGAATTACTATTCCTTAGAGATAAAATCCTGAGCTGACAGTTCAATGAATGAACAAAGGAGTCACTGAAAGATCAAGATAGATAGGCTAAGAGTGGAGCTCACTGCCTGACCAAATAATGAAATTATAATGTCTATGATGTACAAAAAATATACTCACTCTGAAACGGATCAAGAAAAGAATGCTAGGAAGGAGATGACTAAACCAAGCACTATCATAAAACATGATACTAACATTTGCAATCACTCTGTGTCACACTGAGAACTCAGGGAGTTAGCTGGGTTTGCTAATTTACTTCCCAATATAAAAGGAAACTGTCAAAAATCACAAAGTTAAAGGTTTGTCAGAAATATGAGCTCTTTATTTTTCAACATCTACACCAGCTGAGAAGCTGGAACACAATACTATTCATTATTGCAATCCTTAAAGTGTCGATTTCAGTATGCCAAGTGCTTACAGAGGTCACTTAAAACTGTTCACACACCAGCCTCGCCTCTACCTCTTATTGTGTAGAAAGAGATCATGCAGGCTTTGTTAATTAATGGTCCCTGCCCTAGTTCTTAGTAATAATTTTCATTATAATTAATATCTGCAAGATCTACCACTACAGAGTTAAATGAGGCTATCTACATAAACCGGACAAAATGAATACAACTATTTTGTTTGCTGAAAATGGTGAAAAGTGGAAAATACCAGGTTATGTGTATGTACGTATGTATGTGTGTAAGGTGTGTAATGGTCTCATTCTCATCTATATTCCTTTCCCCATTAAAGGTTGGACCAGAAGATCTTTCAAAGTTGCCTCCAACCTGCTTTGCTCTATGATATATAAAGTATCAGCTGAAATAATTTAGAGATGAGATTTCAAACTACTTTTATGTTCAGAAGCTTCAAATCCCACTACAAATTCTAAATGTATGGCTCATAATTTTTACTGCATTATTCCAATCAACAGGGACTTCACCCCTCTGTGTTTCTTCTGGTGTCTCTGTGTCCCTGCCACATAAGGATACCTTGAGACACTGCCAACATTACTGAAGTCCCACATTTATGCAACTGAATTGTGTCCACTTTGTTATATATATTCTCATTCTCAAGAGTACCTCCTAAGTTATCTTAAGTATCACTATCTCCCATGTTTAACAACTAAATTAAATCCTAGATTTCCACTGCCTATCATAGATAGCATAGCAAGCGTAAGCATATCATTGTTCTCTCACATCCCCGACACCTACCTATAAACTCCTAAAACAGCTGTGTTTACCTCAAGTTTAGTTCCACTGTCTTTTAAAAAAATTTTGCATAAAACTTTCTTCAGATTCAAGTCCAACTTTTAGAAAGAACACATTTCTTTCTGAACAGCCAGGAGGCAAGTGACCAGAGTGTAGGATATAATGAAAAAAATATAACAACAGTTTCAAAACTGTTTGTAAGGCATTTATAAAAGAATTATTTTAGAGTTATATACTTCTGGCAGTTCTCTGTATTGTTTGTTCAATTTAATCTGAAAATTAACTCTTAGGCACTGGTGCTTGACCACAATTGAATACCGCATCATATAAATGTTAGCTGTAATGCTAAAAAGTATTTAAAATTGATTACAATTTAAAAGTAAGATATAACAGTTTAAACAGAAAATTATTGAGAGTTGGTGGTGAAAATTTACTTTTAATAGCAAAAGGTGAAATTTTTCCTTCTATAGTGCATTCTGAAGTATAAATCTAATAGAACACTATCATTTTCCTTGCACTGAAAATTAACTGAAGAACTCTGAAGAGAAGTTAAAATTAAAAACTAATCATTAGACCTTTGAGAAAAAAAAAAATTGCTCTTTACTTTTAAATTCCTTATAAAAGATGAAGTCATAGACAGCAAAGATTAACAGATTAGGAAGATTGTATTGAGATCCTCCTAAAATGAGGGCTTAAATTTATAGTCTGAATTTTTATGATACCTCTTTTCACTTTCAAGGTGCAGTGATTTTATTTGCAATGAAGTTAGCCTTGAGTAATAGGATATCAAACAATGTAATTCAAAATTCAATAGAAGAATTTAGGAGAAGCTAGTCATGAAGCTGAAAATGAAATAACAGAACCTGCAAAGTTGCAGGTTTTGCTCCCTTGATTTGCCTGAAACCATCTGCTAAACTAAAATATTTCATATTTATTCACTTAAGTCAAACTAGAAAGATTAGTGGCTTGACCAATATTAAATAAAATGTTTCATGTTAGAATAAGTAACACATACTTTCTTTCAGTAGGTGTTCCAAATATTTTGTGTTGCTCTGTACAGATCTTCCTCCTTTCCCCAAAAAAATTAATTTACATTCATTTTTACTTTTAAAAGATTCAAAGAGAGTAAAAAATTGTTGGAGCCTTAAACCTTATTAATGAAGAAGTATTTTAGATTATTTACTTGAAATTTTAACTTACAAGCATATAATAAATATTTTTTCCTGTAATTTTGATAACATTCTTCACTGAAAGTAAAATAACAAATCAGGAAAGAAGCAAACTAAAAATATTTTTAAGTTTTCAGTTCTTCAAGTAAGAAGCTATTTTAGTGTCTAAAAGTTATTATTATAGTGTCTAAAAGTTATTATTATAGTGTCTAAAAGTTGCCCTCAATTTTCAGCAGTATTTTTGAATGAAATTTAAAAAAAAAAAAAAAAAAAAGTCCAACATAATTAGTACAGGTAGAATGAAGAAAAAACACAAAATACAGTTTGTGGATGTGTCTTTTTTAGCATGGTATGATAAACATACACATAATCACAAAGTCATAGAACAGTTGAGATTGGAAGGGACCTCTGGGGGTCATCTGATCAAACACCTATGTTTAAGCAGGGGCAACAAGAGCCAGTTGCCCTGGACTATGTCCAAATGGCTTTACCTCCAAGGACTGTGTCAGGGTCCAGTCACCCTCACAGCGTGTTTCCTAATTTTCAGACAAAACCTCCTGTGTTTGAGTTTGTGCCCATTGCCTCTAGACTTCCCACTGGACTACCCTGATAAAAGCTTGGTCTGACATCTATGCACCCTCCCTTCAGGTATTTCTATACACTGATGAGACTCCTGAACCCTCTATTCTTCACACAGAACTAATCCAATTCTCTTGTCCTTTATTCATAGGAGAGATTCTCCAATCTCTTTATCATCTTTGTGAACCTTCACTGAATTTTCTGCAGTATGTCTGTGTATCTCTTGTACTGAGGAATCTAGAACTGGACACAGCATTCCAGGTTTAGCCTCACCAGAGCTGAGTAGAGGGGAAGGATCCTTGATCTGCTGACAATACTTTGTCTAATGCAGCCCAGAACATTTTTAGCCTTCCTTGCATCAAGAGCACACAGCTTGCTCCTGATCTGCCAAGCTGCATTACAGCTGGGTGGCCCACAGAATATATTGGTGCATGGATTTACATATACATGCACATACATGTGCACATTTCATTCTTTTGTAATAGAATGTTCTTAACCTTCTAGTTAGAGGTGAAAAGCTATAATTGTGGGAAGATGCATCCATTAAGGTCTGGCTAGGATAGATGAAGATGTTCTCACCTTGTTCCCTGACGGCGCATCATCTTATAACTGCCTTCCCCATGACACATGATATAGTGATTACCACCCCCACAACAGGGAGCAAAATGGTTCTTCTGAATCCTTACTAGTTCTGTGTAGGCAGATAGAGATGTCATCTGTGGTTGAAGCTAAAACATTAACTTCAGGCCCTGAAGGCAAACAGTATAGAAGAGTTTATACCTGTATTATTGAATTCTCCTTATCTTTTCTCCTCCTTTCCCAAAACAGAATGGTTTGTTCTGTGCTTTTATTTCCAGTTTCCTGACTCAGGGTGTACATAGAAACATCCAGTGCAATTCACCAGCATGTCTGAGTCACTGCCTAGCCTATCTTGTTTACTAGTGATGGAACTGCATTTACAAAGATGAAAAGCTTGATTTTGCTGGTTGTCTGCACACAGTGTAATGTAATTGTTAACGCTGAGGCTATAGCATGAACCAAGAATGTGTGCAGCTTCTACTGGACGAAATGGTATTTTTATGGTGTGAGAAGTTACTAATGACAGTTGGGCTGCTGAAGGAATTTACAAGGAAAAGTTAGGAGTTAACACAATACTGAGTGCCTGCAGTAGCATAACTAGTAAAGAATGAGGATATTGTACTTATGCTTTAATATTTCTCTAGTAAAGATGTACATGATAAAAAGAGCAAAAACATTTACTTGCAGAAATGGTTAAAGATAACTATAATCCACCAGTGTACTGTGTTTATAATGACTGCTTTTTTCAGCTGCTTGTAATAGTAGCTCATTGGTTAACTATGAAAACAAAAAAAATAGCATAGGATAAGGAATAGATTATATTGTCTTTCTCTCTGCAACACTTAATAATACCACTTCCAGAAGCTTGCAAATCACATCAGTAGGATACTGCATAGTCTTTGATTGTTAAATATAATGTGTCTCAGAACCAGTGAAATTAATATAGGCATCTAAATTAGGTTTCTTGCCTAGGGGCAGAAACAATCCAGCCCTTAGAAAGTGAAGTATTTAAATACCCTGTAAGTCATAGGAGAGAAAGTGAACTGATCCACCTGGGTTCTGTCCTTATTTATACAGAGATATTGTAAGGAACCTATAGGAAATGCTAAGCCTTTAAATCCCCTCAGAATGCCCTCATTACATCTGTCCGTACATGATTTTAATAGTGTATATGAATTTACTTGCA
This sequence comes from Bolborhynchus lineola, assembly GCA_025448015.1. Lineage (NCBI taxonomy): Eukaryota > Metazoa > Chordata > Aves > Psittaciformes > Psittacidae > Bolborhynchus > Bolborhynchus lineola. The sequence goes on from JAOEHX010036281.1 coordinate 11,651, forward strand.
ATAATAGAGTAAAAACCCTTTAAATCCTTGTTTGGATAATTGGCTTTGTTAGGCAAACTTGTAACTTCCTGCCACAGCTCAGATGGCATTTGGCAAAGAGTTATTTTTCCACACTGCTAAAAAAACAATTAACGAGGCAGTTGAATCAACGTTCATCAAACTTTTCAATACATATTGAGCTAGATAAAACAATTCAGTGATCCTTTGCCTAGCAAAAAATAGAGAGAATCACTCTTAGTCTCTTTCTCCTTCAAAGCAGTGTGATTGACAGTATGAAGTGATAACCCTTTTCCATTGTCTAGCATCACTAAAGTGATGTTAAAGTGATGTTAAAGTTCTCTAGGATCACCAAAGATGTGCAGCTTATATGAATGGAGTTCATATAAGTTCATAACACCTGGCTAGAGTTCAAGGGTTTTTAGAGTGGTTCCCACCTGCTAGTCTAGAGTGAAAGCAAAGTATGGTAAGGCATCCTCAATAAAACTTTGTAATGTTGTGCTTTAAGCCTAGTCAGCCATGCAATCTCTCTCTCACTCCCCCGCCTTCCTCCCCTCTGCTCCCTGAGGGATGGAGAGGAGAATCGAAAGAATGTAACTCCTGTGGGTTGAGATAAGAACAGCCCAGTAACTAAGGTATAACACAAATCACTACTGCTACCACCAATTATAATAATGATAAGGGAAATAAAAAGGGAAGAGAATACAACTGCTCACCACCTGCCGACCGATACCCAGCCTGACCCAGCAGTGATCTAGCCTTTCCAGGTCACTGCCCCCAGTTTATATAATGGGCATGACATGCTGTGGTTTGGAATACCTCTTTGGTCAGTTTGGGTCTCTGCTTCCTCTCGGCTTCCGTTCCTCCCTGCCAGAGCATGATGCTCAGAAAGTCTTTGGTCAGACTTAACATTACTGAGCAGCAGCTAAAAACATTGGTGTTATCAGCGCTGTTCCCAGGCCTAAAGTTAAAAATATAGCACTGCAACAGCTACTAAGAAGGAGAAAAATGACTGCTGCTGCTGAACCCAGGATGTAATTTCTTTCAAGCATTTCTAAATTGAATGGCTGCCAAGATATTATAACCTGCATCTGGATGTGAGGCAATCTGGCTGGGACATCTGTCACCCCCACCCCATTGATTGCCAGGGTTGATTCGGCTGATCTGGCTGGCTAGGGGTGTGTCCCCTTCCTCTGTCACCAGTCCACCTGCCTCCCTCCTGAAGCTGTATGCTCGGTAGAAGAGGACGACCTTTCACAATACAGGCGGTACCATTCACTGGTCACGGGTACACAGTAGCTGTGCTCCCCTGCTAGAACCTCCAAACAAGCTCAAGGTCCAGTTGTAGGAGGATGTAGAGTAGTCAAGCTTCCAAGACTGCAGGCACATCCAAGTGAGGCGTTGCATGTGGCAGTCTGCCATTCTTGGGGAGATTGTCTTCGAACTCTTGGAGTTTATGAATCATTTCATCCAGTGTTAGTGGTGCTATGTCATTCCAGGTTACTGTTGCCAGTGAATGGGCATATGATGACGGTGCATTCCATGTAAATTTCTGCCACATGGGTGGTGCACATTCAACTTCATCTGGATCTATGGGTACATCCCCGGCATTCGGCTTGGTGTGATAGGTACATCCCCAATTCCCTCAGTGACTGGATGCCTTTCTCTAGAGTAGTCTACTTGGCCAAAGGACTCATAACATCAACCTTGTATGGAAACCTTTCTTTCACAGCTGCCAAGAGCTGCTTCCAAAGGCTGAGGGACTATTTCTCTCTTGCTATTGCTTTGTCAATTCCCTCTTCTCTAGCAAGTGATCCCAGCTGCTTGGCTTCCCTACATTCTAGTTCGTGACCATCAGCCCCATTGTCCCAACATCAGAGGAACCAGGTGATTAAGTGCTCCCCTGGTTGATGGGTAAAATTTTTTTGCGTAATCCATAGCTTGGTTGATGTCCAGGCTCGAGCTGTCACCTCTTCTTCCTTTGTTTCACATACTAACAACTCCTGGTCAGATGCTGTCCCAGGTGCTGAGTACATTGTTTCTTCATCTTGTTTTATCTTTCTTGCCTTTTTTTTGCTTTTTCCCTTGCATACAGGGGCAACTGATATTGGCACAAATTGGTCCTCTGGTGTAGCTGCTGTACTTGAAGTTGGATTAGCTGCACTGTCCGCTTCGGTCAAAGTTTGAGTAGCTACTGTACTTGTCGCTGGAGTAGCTGCGCTGTCTGTTGCTTTGCCATCAGATCCAGGGACATTTTTTTTCCTTTTGAAGGTGCTGCGTAGTGTTGAACAGATCTCTGTAAGCGTAGGCCAAGCCCCAGCATGTTGCCATGATTTACTCCTCCCTGGTATGACCAGGATGACAACACATCTCATTTAAGAGTTTTATTAATTTCTCTGGATTTTGCGCTTCTTCAGTGGTGAAGTTCCAAAGCACTGGAAGGGGCCCCCTGGCCTAGATACTTGCCCATACTACCCCACACACCCTGCCACTCATGACAGTCCAGCCTCGGGGAAAATCTCTTGGTCCTATATCATCGTCTAACCCTAGACAAGGCCCAAACCCAATTCTGCTTAACTCTCAAGATCAGACAAAATAGTCATGGGTAAAACACACTCTGTATATGTGCCAACATGGTGATCCTAATCACAATCAGCAGACAGGTCTCAAGGGTACCTAAAGGCCATTCAAAACCTTCAGAACTCTCAAATGAGGCTGTAAAGGGTCTGATGGGTGGACTGAGAAAGTAAGGGAATGTCTCCTTCACAGATTGACCACCCAAGGAGGGGAAAAAAGACATGTAATTGCTAAACACTTCTATTATATACCTCCCAAAGTATAGAGGTGGAGACCACACTGGGAACACAAGCCAGATCAGTTTCATGATCAATTAGTCTATCGTATTACAAGTCATTACCATAAAGTACAATGAAAGAAGAACCTTAGCACAAGACCCCCAGCTGATAAACACTAACACAGCAAATACAGGTTGTAAGTAAATTACAGCATGCTGAACCTGTGAGATCAAGAGCAACAACTTTGAGAGCCAATAAATCAGCACTGTGATGAGTGACTATTAATCTGAAAAAATTAATGCTTATCACAAATACAGTTAGACACACTCTGGTCAGATCTGTTGTTATCTCAACCCTTCGAGCCCCACATTGGGCACCAAGAAGAACTGTCATGGTTTAAGCCCAGTTGGTAACTCAGTACTACTTAGCTGTTCACTCACAAACACCCCTTTCTCCACCCCTCTCCCAGAGGAATGGGGAAGCAAATCAAAAGAATGTAACTTCCATGGGTTGAGATAAGAACAGTTCAGTAACTAAGATATAACACAAAATCACTACTGC
>JAOEHX010036283.1:0-10626 GCA_025448015.1 Bolborhynchus lineola
TCAGATACATCCCTTAGGCTTGAAAACGACGACTCTGGCGCGACAGGCAGCATCAATGGCGACAATTTTCCCCATCCAGATACGTTACGGGGCTCTGTTGCCAACAGCCGTGTGTCTTCGGACGGCCCTCGATGTGCGGATGACGGGTCATGTCCCGACGAAGCAAGCGCTACCGCTTCTGAAGATCACGGAACAGGCTCGTGGTCCTGCGGAAGTTACACCTGTGATACCGATGATGTCGGCCCGAGCGGGTTCAGCACAGCCCCTCCCCCGGACTGCGGGGCGGGAGGCGGCGGCAGTGGGAGCCCCTGTGAGGAGGTGGTGGGGGGCGTGGGCCCGGGCAGTTCACAGGGGTGGGAGAGTGGGCGGTCATGGGCAGAAAGTGGAAAGAGGAGAGGCTGAGGGTGTGTGGAAGGGAAAACTTTCCCCTGTGCTGCGGAGCAGTTTGCTCAGAGCGGTTGTGTCTGATGCATCCCTGGTGGTTTGCAAGGCCAGCCTGGATAAAGCCGATAACCAGGTCTGAGCTCGGAGCAGACCCCGCTTCCAGCGGGAGGCCAGAGCAGAGAGCTCAGGCTGACCTGGGTTTTGCTGTGATCTCATTAGGTGAGAGCCATGGTTCCCACTGGAAAGGTAAGTTACCAACCTTGGTGGTTACAGGAGGCAGCTTGGAAGCACTGAACTTACCCTGGGTGGGTATAAAAATGTTAGATCCATAGTAAATAATAATTAGAAAGCACAGCCTCATTGGAACTGCAGCTTCTTCAGGCCTGCTCTGTGGTAGGTGAAGAGTTGGGGGTGCCAGGGGAGTGTGGGCTGCCTGTCTGCAGAAGGAAGCAGGACTGACTTCACTGCAGGTGGGGCATGAAGAGCCAAAACACCTCAGTAGCACCCAGCATCACACAGTGTGCACCCTCTCCTGATGCTCACTGGAGGGGTGATGTTGGGCCCTATCTGACCCAGTGACATGGGATGCTCAGCTCCATGCAGGGAATGGAAACTCCTTCCCAGGCTCCTGTCACTTTGTTGTCTCTTTCAGTAGGTGCTCTGCTGCCCCGTCGGTGTTTTACTTATCCTGAACCTTTCTGGGCTCATCTGCTGGCCCCCTTGCTCTCAGTTTTGATACTGGGCCCTACTGGGTTCTGGGCTAGGCTGTGTGCATCCTGGGCTTCTTATTTAGGCATTGGACACAGTATCCTGTGTATCAGAGATGTTTTTTTTCTGTAAGTCATCTTTTCCACTTCTTATCTGTTGTGGGAATTAGTTTGGCTGAGAAAGACAGGACAGAGGGAGGTATGAGGAGTTAGAGGGAGAAAAACCAGGAGGGTTCATGCCTGTTCTGTGAGCAACCCCCCAGGTCATTCCAGCCATAGGATTTCTGTGGATGAAACTGCCTCTTCTGTGGGGCTGCATCTTGGGGAGTGGAGGAGAATGGAAAGGCACAGGCAGAAGTCTCTAGGAGAAAACGATGACAAGCAGCTCTCTATACCAGGCTTCAGGCAAGATCCCGTGGTAGTGGTGGAGATGGAGCAGGGAGTACTAAGAGAGGCAGGGACTGCTTCCATCTTCATGCAGAGCTGTACCAGTCTGGCCCTTTTCCCTGTGCAGGGATTGCTAAACCCCCTTTTTACCTGCCACTCTCATTGCTGTACCAGAATATTCTCATCTAGTTGAAAGAGCTGGAGGCAAGACCAAGGCACCAGAGCAGGGAAGCAGTGAGTGGTGGGGATGGGGAAGGAAGATCTACCGCAGCATCCTTCCTGGTGGAGGAGCAGGCTGGGCATGTCACCTGTCTCACAGAGTGAATGTGAAACTGCTCCACCAGTGCTGCTGTTCCTAAGTGCAGATGGTTGTAATTTCCTGGCTAAGCCATCTTCCTCTTCCCCTCCTTGCTGCAGCCGTGAAATAGTTCAGCTGCCTTCTTTCCTCCCTTCCCCTCTGGGGCTGGGTTGGATCCCTGGCCTGCCCTGGTTGCCTCTGCACGGCTCTTCTCCTTTTTCCACTCAATGGCTCTCTTGTTTCCTTGTCAGTCTGTTTGCTCCTCATATTTGAGGAATTTTGTATTTATCTTTCCTTTCCTGCTATTTTTGTTTCGCCTGCTTCTCCACTGCTATTCCTCTGCGACCCGATTTGGCTGTTTACACCCTTTCTATTACAGACATCTGTATTGTTCAGGTCTTCCTCTGCTATTTCTATCTCATTGGGAACCTCTAGGTTCCTGGTCTCTGCAGACATGGTTTGCTGCCTTCTTCCAAAGTTTCTCAGTATTTAAGGGACCCAGCAAGATCTTGTTTTCTCTCATATGCTTCTCTCCAGGGCATAGACTGCCTCCATCCTGAACTGGTGTGGATGAGCAGCTGCCTTGACCAGCAGTGGGTCCTTGACATGTGTTTAACTAACTAGAACTGCAGGGTTTTAAAAGCTCTTCAGGTTTTCTCCATGGTGACTTTTTGGAGTCAGCTTCACTGTGGTCACACGAGAAGCTCTGGGGAAGGCAGCCTTGTGTGTCAAGTGAGAGCACATCTCTGCTGGTGCCTCTGCAGAGCGCAGCACGGGCACCTTGGCGTGGTCACGGCAGTATCTGAGATTTGGTGGCAGTTGCTGTGCGGTGCTCCCTGGACTTACCTGAGTCTTGGGTGCTCTTGGAAGGCAAAGTCTGCATCCTGCCCTGCTGGGTCTGGGCGTGAGGAGTGCTTGGCCTGGTGGGAGGATGTTACTGACATGGTGAGTGAAGCTGTGTTGTGCCATGCCCTTGCTCCAGGTCTGCAGGGTTTAGCTAAGAAGGGGCTGCTATGGGAAGGGCTGGCCTGGTCCTTTTGCTTGGAAAGAAGGCAGCCATGGGGCAGGCTGGGATGCAGCTGAGGCCAGTTGTTTGTTTGCTGCCTGCTTAAAGAGGAGACAGTGTTGTTTAGACTCTCCAGCTGAGAAGGCACTTTGAAGACTCCCTTGAGGAAAAACTGTTGTGCTTGGTTATTTTCAGCCCTTTAGTCTATAGATTGTGTCTCTGGCCCTCACCCTTTTTATTCCTTTTTATCTGTTCCTGAAGGAACACAGATCTGTGGTGCTGAGGAGGGGATGCGCTCATGGGGACGTAGTTGTCTGGCTTTGGGAGGTACTTTTCTAGCCTTGGCTCAGGGTCTCAGACCAGAATTCCCACATGTAGGGAGAAGAAAACAATGCAACCCATAGTGCTAATGTGCTAATAAAAAGGCCTAAGTGCTACCAACTTTGATTGGCAGGGAGGAGGAAGGGAGAAGAGTAATTTTGAGAGAAGCTTTCTGTGTGATACTTCTCCTAGGCAGGGATGGCCAGTTTGACATCTGGGTCACTGGCTCTTCCTGTAGAAGAGGCTGGCAGTCTTTTCTGAGATGCTTATAGAATCATAGAATAGTCAGGGTTGGAAAGGATCTTAAGATCATCCAGTTCCAAGCCCCTGCCATGGGCAGGGACACTTCCCGCTAAACCATGTCACCCAAGGCTACGTCCAACCTGGCCTTGAGCACCACCAGGGATGGAGCATTCGCAACTTCCTTGGGCAGCCCGTTCAGTGCCTCACCAGCCTCACAGTAAGGAACTTCATCCTTATATCCGATCTAAACTTCCCCTGTTTAAGTTTTAACCCAATACCCCTTGTCGTGTCACTACAGTCCCTAATGAAGTCTGGAAGTCCTCAGGGAGAAGGTGTTTGGGCTAGATCTGCGATGTCATTCTCCGTGAAAATTGCAGTCATGTTCAGGGGAGGTGCAAACTTTGCAAACCCAGCCTCCCTCCTGCTGCTCACATACCACAGGGCATTCCTGGCAACGTGACAGAGATCTATAGAAACCCCCTGCAAACAGGGTCCAGAGCAGGGACCGTGGGCCAGGGACACGGCTGGGGCAGCATCACCTCTGAGGTGAGCGGGTACTTGCACAGCGCTGGGTCGTGAAGCAGGTTGCCTTCAGTGGGGGGTGGTCAGAGCATGTGTCACAGTTTGGGGACAGCAGTGTGCAGAGCAGGGCTGGCGCCAGCGTTGGCTCAGCACTTGTACCCATGGCAGTGCCTGTAGCTGGGAGCTGCGGTTGGGTTAGGAAGAGAGCCAGGATGGTCTCTGTGCTGGTAGCTTGGCTCTGAGCGCATCGCCAGGAGGCAGAGGGGAGTAGGAGCTTCCACCAGCACAGCCCTTGTCTCCAGAGCCGTGGTAGCCTTTGCTGTTTCCAGATCTGTAGCTGCAGATTATGGATTGTAATATTGAGGCTATTGGATCTGGGGACTGCTCTCGTTCTCCTCTGTAGGAAGGAGGAGCTTACATGCAAGAGCATCTCTCATATAACCATAACTGGCTTGCAGAGCACAGAGTTAGGCTGTGAATTCTGTGGTTGCCCATTAAATCTTATTTCACCTGGCAGTGCATAAGCACTTTGTCTCCATGCTCACTACTGCTTTTTGTGATAATGTCTCTGCTTCTTTGGATCAGCCTAGGGCAGAATTATGATTACTCTGGCAACTTAATACAGCACTTGCCTAATTTCAGCTACCAGTGGCCTTTTAGTACCTCTTTTCAAAATACCAAATAATGCTACAAGTCCATAGTACATGTAAGCCTTTCCTAGGTGAGCCTCAGATCATTTCCAGAGCAGTTGGTATTCTGCAAGCAGGCCGGGAAGCAGCAGGATGGAAAGAAAGAGACTTGCCAGAGGCAACCAGCGGGCAAGTGGCAGAGGAAGAAAGGACCAGTGTCCAGGCTTGCAGCCCAGTCCCTGTCTGCTGGGTGCAGTCTTGCGCTGTTGGATTCATGTCTGTGCCCTGTGGAAGGAAACAGAAAACAAATGCACAGGAAAATGGGAAGGGAAAAGTTGCTAAAAGCTGAAGGTTTCTAAAATACAGCTGGTGTATTAACTTCATCTGTGTCTGGTTTGCAATTAGAGACTTAGTAAGTGTTCCTCCTCTCAGAGAAGTCCTGACCCTGATGGTGATTCCCATTGTGAGGAAGAATCTTGCCATTCCTGGAAACTTGGCATAAAATGTTACTAAAAATGGGAAGACTCAGATGACTTCAGGAGCCTTGAATTCATTCCAGCTTGCCAGTCAGGTTGGCTCAGTTCAGGGCAGGTTACTCATGGTGTGGTTTGTTCTGTTCTTTTGCTGTGGTAACAGTTTCGAGGACCATGGCAAACAAGTTCTGATCTAAAAGCAGGTAGTACTCGCAGATAGTGCTAGCTATGAGTGTGAAGCTTGCTCTGTTAGGCTGAGCAATGCCACCAGCCAGTTACTCTCTGATGTACAAGAAGACAAAACAGCCTCACTAGAACGAGCCAGTTCTAGTGCTCTGCTTGCTTTCATTCCCAGTGGTGGTGCAGTTTGTTACTATGGCAATTCAGTGGCAGTTCCTGGAAGACCACTAATGATTGTTTTCTGGTAGATCCTGTTCCTTCTGTCTCCATCTCCTGCTTTTGTGTACACGCAGTTCTGCTCAAGGCAAAGATGGATTTTGTGCTGTACCTGAAAAGCAGACCTGTGTGGTGCTGCCAGCGGGTTACTGCTGCCCAGCTCTTCAGTGGGCTCCATCATCTGGGAGATGCCTGGGAGCCCAGAGTACAGATCCTGTTTGCAAGCCCAGACTGTCCTTGGTGTGGCAGCTCCTGACAGCCTCCTTCACTTGTGCCTTCGATTCTAACATAAATGGGAGCAACTTCCATAGCACATTTAAACTCGCTGTGGCCACCCCTGTGGATTGAAAACTCCTGGGCCATATCCCACAGAATCCCCAGACTTGACCCCAAGTAGCACAGCCTGGTTTTCCTTCGTATCTATTGGCCTTTCTGTTGTGTTGGAGCCTCTTGTACCTGTTAGGAAATGACTGAAATTGAAATGGAATTGAAAATGAGTGGTACCATTTTGCAGATGATGACATTCACCAGGTATTTCAGACCATCCTCTTGTGCTATCAGGTTGCAGCGGGGACACAAAGTGGTCTTGGGGTCCTGTGTGATAACGTAATGTCACCTCCACATGCCCCCATGAGCAGCTCTTCCCAGACCATTGTGGTGTGAAGTTTTTCTGGAGGGGATGGGAAGTTCTGGCACTAAAGAGCGTCCTGGCTGAATGTCTCCTGGGAGGAGGCAGGACTCGCTCCATGTTGCCCTTTGAAGAGGACAGAGAAGTGACTGTGTTCACCAGGAAAATAGTGATTTACAGAGCCCTTCGTGATCTTGTGGCTGGGCACTGGGAGAAGAGGCTGTGGGAAGTGGCAGAACCATGGATGAGCAGCAGCCACAGTGTCTGAGGCAAGGCTGGAGACAACAGCAGTACAGATGGAGGAGAGGCTATGTCCAAGCCATGGTCAGCAGTGTCATACCCCACCCTGGAGCCCCCCGTTGTCCCCCCCAGGCAGGACCCATTTGTGGAGCAGAGGTGGGTGGTAGCTGGCAGAGCACAACCACGGAGCTGAACCATGGGGCAGTAGCTCCCAGGCCCTGCAGCTCCCTCTGGTCTCCTACTGATGAAGGCAAATTTCAGCCGTGCTTTACTGAGGGAAAAAGGAAGGCAGGGATGCACAGTGTCTGCTGCAGTGCCACAGAGTTAAAAATAACTGCTCTTAAGGATAGATCCTTATAATAAAAGAGGCACCAAAATGATCCTCAGAAGAGGTACTCCGGTCCCTGCTATGTACGTGATGAAGCAGGCAGGACAACCCATTCTCTCTTGGGTTTTGACTAGCTGGATGCTGTCACCATCCCTGGCTCAGAGCTTGACTCCAAGCTCAGGCTTTGCTGTGGCCTAGGGGGAAGCATGTAGCCCTGGTGCAGCAGAGCTGGCTGCTGGGGCCATAGTCAGCCCATCCAGCACTCTCATGCTGAAGCTCCCACATTGTGGCACAGTTTTCTGGTGGGTGCCTTAAGATGTCTTGAGTCATTTCTCTTTGCCAGATTTTCAGTCCCTCTGATAGAGTACCTAGATGTAGCGAAGCAGCAAAGTGCTGAGTCCACTATACTTGGGCCACAGTAACTCCAGGCTTGGGAAGAGTGGCTGGAAAGCTGCTCATGGAAAAGGACCTGGGGTTGCCGATTGGCAGAGCTGAACATGAACAGCTTGTGCCCAGGCAGCCAAGAAGGCCACCAGCATCCTGGCCTGTATCAGCGCCAGTGTGGCAGCACAACCAAGGCAGTGTTCACAAACCATGTACAAGAGGCCCTCAGTGCCATGGGTTGGTGGTGTCCTTGGCAGTGCACGCACATCTTTTGAAAATGAAATACAACTGTGCTGTCATCCAGGAGCTTTGTTTTCTCCTTCATTTGTAGCAGTGTCATACTTGCTTATTGTATGCTGGGTGGTAGCTGGGGTCGTGGGCTAAGATGGGACATTCAGTGGTGGGGGGATACTTTCATGTGGGTCTGAGGAGGTTGTAGGCTGTGAACAGAATGTTCTTCTTTCCAGTTCCTCAGCCAAATGCATTCAAACCATCACCTGAATACAGGACAGTGACCACAGGGAGCCTGTGTCTCCACCGGGTGATGTTATTTCTTTACAAGGCAAAGAAGAAAATGGCAATTTATATTTTTTTCCAAACTGGAATACACAGTAAATATTTCACAACTCCATAAATAAGAAATGATGGGTTTGATCTTTTAAAAACATCTTTCCCTTTGGGCTCTGCTGAGCATGAGGAAGTTCAGCTGAAGAGGGAATTTCTTTGCAAAAGCAGTCTAAGGTTAGGAGCTGGACGTGCCAGTGTTAGCTGAGGAGGGGCAGTGATAATGCTTTGTATGTGCAAAACCAGTTTGAGGGTTGTGAGTTTAAACCATGAGATTAATATATTCAAAGTTAAGGTTTTCTTCCCTTTTTCTCTGACCTTTCATATACATATGCATATGGTGATGTCACGGTTAGGCTCTGACTAATGAGGGACAGGTCTGGAAGTGGTTCAGTGGTGTGAATTCAAGGTTCAGGGAGAACTTTTGGCATCACCATTTCTCGATTCATTTTAAATCTTCAGATTTGCAGCTTTACTGTTTCCTCAGAGTAAGTTTTTTAGCTTTTACTTTTTTGGGGTTACCAGAGCAGCAAATGGCAAGTTCCACTGTTGTGCTTGGTAAAGCTTCCAATGCCTTACACAGTTAAAACCCAGCTGTGAATGCTCGGTGTGTGAGCACACCCACGTGCACACACCACAGTGAGCCATTAGTCATTTACCAGTTGTGATTAGTTTTTCCAATGTTCTTATTTAGTAATTCTCTTGTTCTTTGGGGAGAGCAATAAAAATGGATTTTATTTTTCTAATGCACTTGCATTTTAAGTAGGTAAAGTCTCTTTGGATTCCCATTTGCCTAACAAGTAGATGAATATGTTCGTCTTCAAATTTAAATGACCAGTGGGCTGAGACCAAGAGTGATAAATTTCGGTGCAGGAAGGGAACATTAAGAAAATAATCAGAAATTTAGTTATGGGATTTACAGTGTGAAGAAGTTTTGACCTTAATGCCTGAGATATGTTCCTTCAGTGCTGGAGTGCCTTTCACAAAAGCGCATTTCTTTGCAGCTCTGGGGTCCTTCATCCTCCCCTGGAACAAGACCTTTTTGATAAGGTGCAATGCTGTCCATTGCACCCTAACACACAGGTTACTCCTGGCTTGCTCCTACATTCTCCTTCTCAGAGACCCTCACAAGACTGGAATAGGTGAGAGTTTATCTCCGTGGATTCTCAGGTTTCCTGTGACAGGGAAGATTCATTCGCTTTGCTTTCTCAGCTGGGGTTTGTAAGTTCTGACCCAGCACCTTCACATCAACATCTATTCTTTTGAGGCTGAGTGAAATAGGTAACAGTTCCTGGACCTTTGTTTTAATAGGGTCAGCTTGAAGTTGCTTTTCTGACATAACTGTTACACTAAGGGCTTTTTCTGGATGTTCTCACTTTGGGAGCCTTGCCTCATAACCACATCAGATGTGCTCAGAGGCGTAATATACACATGGTCGTGCTGGAGGTGGTGATGTTCATGCAAGTCCTGCGGTTCCATAGCTCTGGAGAAGACCAATTTCTCTGTATGCAGTTTTAATCTAAGGTTTTAGAAAGGGAGACTTGCAAGTTGTCTGTAAATCTATGATTTTCACATGATCTTAAACAGTAAATGCTGATAAACCCATAAAAATGAAATTTCCATCCCTTTCCCATATACTGACCAAATAAACCATGTTTACAGACATCTGGATGTTAATACTTGGCAGCAAATCTCTTACAGAGTTCCTAGGCAGGAAAATTGATCGAGAAATATATTTATTCAAATAAAAAAGGATATTAATTTTAGTAATCCCAGACTGGTCCTATCATTAGTCAGTTCATCTTGACAACACCAGGATAGCTTTATTGAAGACAGAAATACAGCATGTGTTCAGGATACTCTTTCCATCTTCCAACATGGGCTGAAATTTAACAACAGAAAAGATGTTCAAAGAGCAGCACCAGGAGTTATTCCTATATATACTATTATAATAGTGTGTTCTTCTTTCAACTGATGCTTTGTCTGTTGAGCTGCTTGTTGGCATTTCAGCAACTTTGAACCTGAATAGCACACAAATAACAAATACTTTCAGCATTTTATTGAAGTTCTCGGGATTTTCACTTCTTAAGGATGTTCATAAGCAGGAAAGGCAAGGTTCACCTTCTGAAGGCTGCTTCTTTTCAACCTGAGCAAAAATGGTTTTGTTTCTCTTGGGGGATTGTAGCAGGGGTGTTCTGCATCCTTCCTAATTTAATTTGATCTTGTTCTTTAAAGTAGTGAGGTGCTGGCACAGGGTGCCCAGAGAAGCTGTGGCTGCCCCATCCCTGGCAGTGTTCAAGGCCAGGTTGGATGAGGCTTGGAACAACCTGGTCTAGTGTAAGGTGTCGCTGCCCATGGCAGGGGGATGGAACTAGAGAAGCTTTAAGGTCCTTTCCAACCCAAACCATTCTACAATTCTGTAATAATTGACAACAGTGGATGCATCTAAAAGAAATTAAATTCTTTCCTCCCCTTTTCTCATACTAAGTCTCCATTCCACCATGCTTAAAAGAGAACAAAAATTTTGCCTCTATTTTTCATTGTCTTCAACCAAAGATCATCTTGACACTGGTAACTGTGCAAAAGTATTTACACTGTGGCCCAGATAAGTATCTGCACCTGGTAAAAGTCTAACTTTGGATTTCAATTACTACACACTTTCAGTTGGTTTAATACATTTAATATACTGGTCTCAAGATTTCTGGATACCACAGACTATCCAAGCTTTACCAAAATCTGTCCTATTGCCCCACCCTTACACAATACTTACTAACTATTTCTAATAGACTAAACTCAGAATACATGCTCTTTCACACGGTATCACTGTGATGATGGGATGGGGAGGAGAATTGAAAGAATGTAACTCCCACGGGTTGAGATAAGAGCAGTCCAGTAACTGAGGTACAACACAAACCACTGCTGCTGCCACCAATAATGATAATGATAAGGGAAACAATAAGGGAAGAGAACACAACCGCTCACCACCTGTTGATCGATACCAGGCCAGACCCAGCAGTGATCTAACCCTCCCAGGTAACTGCCTCCAGTTTCTATAGTGGGCATGATGTGGTGTGGTATGGAACACCTCTTTGGTCAGTTTGGGTCAGGTGTCCTGT